>OZ025294.1:62465998-62564998 GCA_964019185.1 Maratus speculifer
GAGGCGTTCAAAAGTCAGTCTGATTAACACCATCAAATAAAAAATGCACATTTTAAACAATTAAAGTTGTCTATCTTTAATCTACTGTTTTTTTACCACTGGTCTAGGAATATTAATGTTTAATGCACGGCAGTATGTGATATATGAATCGTTATAATCATCCTAAAACTGATGTTTATTATTATTAATTTAAATATAGAATTTATTTATAAGTCTTTAAAATTTGCGTCTTTTGAAGTATCATTTTCCAGGTTAAATTACAGTTTTATTATCTATTTTTCATTTCTTGGCATGTCATGGTGATAAGAAATCTGTTTTGCTAAAACGTGGCATGTGGATATGAAGTTTAGTGTTTGTCATAGTCTAGGAGTGAAGTATGTGTTATTGCATAGCTGTCCAACGCGGATCCCGCGGGCTCCATGGTGCCCTTTGAAGGTTCTCTTGGCGCCCTTTTGATAATTTCCTATTATTAAACCTTTTAGAAAAAAATTTCCATTATAAAGAATTAAAATTATTATTAATTATTATTAATTATTATTAATTATTTTAAAATTATTAATACTTTAGCAGAGATATTGTTAAAACCTGTGCTTGGCATGCTTTTGCCTTACCGTTGTACAGGGTGGTCATAAAAAAAACTTTGCCGATATACGGAGCTCTAGAGGCCGGTCCGCTCAACCGATCGAGGGGAAATTTCAGATATAACTATTCAGAGGTATGAGCTCGAGATTCTGTGAACGGCAACAAAATAGCGCTCACGGTTAAGGTTATAGTTACAGAAACTCGAAAATTTCAAATGGCAACACCCATTTTTTTTCAGCGCATGCGAAAACCCTAAAGAGCGTTGGAACCATACGTGTATCGCAAGAAACGGACATGTTATGCAAGCACAAAAAACTGTTCTGCGAATCCTCCCCCCCCCCCCCCCATAGAAAAAACTCGATTGGGGCGCAAGGAGAAAATTTGCATATGACACAGAGTCAGTACTCTAATCTCTGATTGCAATACAGATCGGAGAAAGTAGAACTTTTATTTTGATAACACAATTTCCACAT
Source organism: Maratus speculifer (assembly GCA_964019185.1). Taxonomy (NCBI): domain Eukaryota; kingdom Metazoa; phylum Arthropoda; class Arachnida; order Araneae; family Salticidae; genus Maratus; species Maratus speculifer. The sequence goes on from OZ025294.1 coordinate 62,467,054, forward strand.
GGGTGCCATCACCATTAATTGTCTGTGATGGCACCCATGTTGAAATGTGTAATCAAAATAAAAGTTTTATTTTCTCCGATCTGTATTGTAAGCGGAGATTAGTGTACTGACTCTGTGTCATATGCAAATTTCCTCCTTGCACCCCAATCGAGTTTTTTTATGGGGGGGGGGGGGAGGATTCGCAGAACGGTTTTTTGTGCTTGCATAACATGTCCGTTTCTTGCGATACACGTACGGTTTCAACGCTCTTTATGGTTTTCGCATGCGCTGAGCATTTTGCAATGAAAAAAAATGGGTGTTGCCATTGGAAATTTTCGAGTTTTTGTAACTATAACAGTAACCGTGAGCGCCATTTCGTTGTCGTTCACAGAATCTCGAGCTCATACCTCTGAATATCTATATCTGAAATTTCATTTCGATCGGTAGAGCGGACTGGTCGTTAAAGCTCCGTATATCGGCAAAGTTTTTTTATGACCACCCTGTACAATAACCCTTTCCGGTGCAGTGTGTCCGGTTTGCAATTCCAAACTTGCAATTGGCACCAATAATATTAATAAAATTTTGCTTTTACAATGAAAGCTTAAATTAATGAGTTCTTGATTTTTTAAAAAGTCGTTTGTAAATTCCGGTGTCAGTCGATAATTTCTAATTTTACTAGCAGAATTTGTCCGCGCCTGAAAAGTTTAAAAACCAAAATCAGAAACATGCTTTGAAAATTTAATCATCCATATTTTTGTGATTTTTAGTTATTGTTTATATAGTGTAATTATGATAGTTAAATTCATTAATAGTTTGAAATAACTTTTTTACACTTAACAATAATAGAAAAAATAAACGTTTTCACCTGCCCATCTCCCCTTTGAAGATACATGTGCATGAAGCTCAGCTTTTTAGCTCACAGGCTATCATAGCCTGAGAGCTTATGTGCCCGCCCGTTCTGTATGTATGTGCGTATGTGCGTATGTGCGTAACGCGATAACTCATGATAAAAATATCCGATCCTCTTAAAATTTTGTATGTAGGTATATCCTGACAAGGCGCTTCCCTGATTAGTTTTTGAAGTTCATTCGATATGTATAAGAGGGGGAACGGGGGGCTCATGTCCCCCGTTAGTTGATATAAATGGGATTTTCATGCAGAATTAAGTTTTCAAAATTTAGATAAGGATCATTCTGATGAGGCGATTTCGTGACTGTTATTAGGTGTTCATTGAATAAGTATAAATAGGGGGAACAGGGGTTCTAATTCCCCCCCCCCCCGTTAGTTGATATAAATGGGATTTTCATGCAGAATTAAGTTTTCGTTCAAAATTTAGATTAGGATCATTCTGATGAGGCGATTCCGTGACTGTTATTAGGTGTTCATTGAATAAGTATAAATAGGGGGAACAGGGGTTCTAATGCCCCCCCCCCGTTAGTTGATATAAATGGGATTTTCATGCAGAATTAAGTTTTCGTTCAAAATTTAGATTAGGATCGTTCTGATGAGGCGATTCCGTGACTGTTATTAGGTGTTCATTAAATAAGTATAAATAGGGGGAACAGGGGTTCTAATGCCCCCCCCCGTTAGTTGATATAAATGGGATTTTTAGCTCACAGGCTATCATAGCCTGAGAGCTTATGTGCCCGCCCGTTCTGTATGTATGTGCGTATGTGCGTATGTGCGTAACGCGATAACTCATGATAAAAATATCCGATCCTCTTAAAATTTTGTATGTAGGTATATCCTGACAAGGCGCTTCCCTGATTAGTTTTTGAAGTTCATTCGATATGTATAAGAGGGGGAACGGGGGGCTCATGTCCCCCGTTAGTTGATATAAATGGGATTTTCATGCAGAATTAAGTTTTCAAAATTTAGATAAGGATCATTCTGATGAGGCGATTCCGTGACTGTTATTAGGTGTTCATTGAATAAGTATAAATAGGGGGAACAGGGGTTCTAATTCCCCCCCCCCCGTTAGTTGATATAAATGGGATTTTCATGCAGAATTAAGTTTTCGTTCAAAATTTAGATTAGGATCATTCTGATGAGGCGATTCCGTGACTGTTATTAGGTGTTCATTGAATAAGTATAAATAGGGGGAACAGGGGTTCTAATGCCCCCCCCCCCCGTTAGTTGATATAAATGGGATTTTCATGCAGAATTAAGTTTTCGTTCAAAATTTAGATTAGGATCATTCTGATGAGGCGATTCCGTGACTGTTATTAGGTGTTAATTAAATAAGTATAAATAGGGGGAACAGGGGTTCTAATGCCCCCCCCCCGTTAGTTGATATAAATGGGATTTTCATGCAGAATTAAGTTTTCGTTCAAAATTTAGATTAGGATCATTCTGATGAGGCGATTCCGTGGCTGTTATTAGGTGTTCATTGAATAAGTATAAATAGCGGGAACAGGGGTTCTAATGCCCCCCCCCGTTAGTTGATATAAATGGGATTTTCATGCAGAATTAAGTTTTCGTTCAAAATTTAGATTAGGATCATTCTGATGAGGCGATTCCGTGACTGCTATTAGGTGTTCATTGAATAAGTATAAATAGGGGCAACAGGGGTTCTAATGCCTCCCCCCCCCTCTTAATTTATATAAATAGGTTTTTCAAGCAGAATTTTCAGATTTCGTTCAAATCTCTGAATAGTTTTGGAAGTTTAATGGTTAAGTATAAAAGAAGGGGATAACTCCTTTTAAATTATATAAATGCTAAATGGGTTTTTATTAAGAATTATCTAATTTGCTCTGAATTTTGGATATAGATTTTTTATATGATGAAGCATGATCGTGATTAGTATAGGAGGTTCAATGATTAAGTATAAAAAAAGAGGAAAGGGGAGAGCTGTTTCCCCTTCTTAATTTTTTTTTCGAACGGAATTAACCCTTGAAAATATAAGGCTTTAATGTACAATTAGTATTTGTAGCCTGTGAGCTCAATGCCATCAGTTTAACTGGGCAGTATTCTTTATTTCTTTTTACTGTTGTCACATTGGCCAATTGGCTGTTTTGTTTAAAGGATAAAAGGGACTAATTTTTCTTTGACTTTTGAAATTTTTGAGGGTTTTTTCTGTATTTTCGCTTAAAAAATTAATAAACAATGCAGAATGATTTCCATCTATGAAAGCACTTCCAAACGCCTGTCGAAGCGAAAAAAACTTCTTTAAAACACCATAAAAAATTAAATTGTGCAAGGCATTTCGAAGGTATTTAGCCTTTCTTCGTCTGGCGCAAGAAGACGTGTTTCTACTAGTGGCGCAATTTAATTTTTTTATGGTGTTGTAAAGAATTTTTTTTTTACTTCAATTAATTGACACCAGTTTCAACTTATTATCCAAGACACCTTTCGCCTTTAAAATGAATCATACCATAGGCGTAGGAACCGGGGAAGCTGGGGGAGCTGTGGCTCCCCTTGGAATATTTTATCCAGGCTCAGTTCCTCCAGTCTAAATTCTATTACTAAATCTGTTTACGATACATTATTGAAATAAAAAATAAAATCTACTTTTACCAGGAAACTGAAACAATAAACTATAAAGATAAGAAAAAGAGGCGGTGGTGAGCACACTTTTTTGTGATTAAAAAAAATATGGATTTTAACCCTTTCAAATATACTGCAAAAAGAGGTTACTTTGCAACTCACAGAAAGGATATTTTTTCTTCGCTAAAAATATTTAAACGTACATATTTTAGGACAATCATTTAAAAGCATTGGACCAGATTTACACCCTTTACAAGTTTTTGAAATGTTCGGGCGGGTAGAAATATTTTTTACAAAATAAAATAGGCGAATAATTTGAAGAAATCAATAAAAATCAAATCGTTTCATTGCGGTTTTGTCTCTGCAGAATGAGATTCTATAGCTACAAATAAAACAAAAATATATTCTTAAAGCTAATATATTTTTATAATCTATGCTGCAATCTATTTTCAAAACTATGAGATTCAACCCTTTTAAATACACCAGCAAATACGAATCATATCGCGGCTCATGGAGAGGGTATTTTTCTAAGCTAAAAGCAACTAAATGTCCGTATTTTAACACAATCTTTTTAGAGCATTTCAATAAATCAGATTTATATCACTTACAAAAAATTTTAAACTTTCCTATGGATATATATATGTTTTTACAATATAAAATGTGTGAATTTTTTTATGAATTCGGTAAAAATCTGAGTGTTCCGTCGCGGTGTCGTTCACGTTCGGTACGCATAGATTCCAAAAATAAAATGACATAGAAAATAAAATACCAAACAGCATGTGCTTTCAATTCAACATCTTTTCGCGATTTTTTCATTTAAAAATATAATTTCTGACAAAATGGACTCAAAGATATAAAATACAAATTTGAGTTCATTTAAGGGTCAAGAAAACAGATAGCACCTTTCAAAACTGAATAACATCACAGGCCCGGGCCACTCAGGGCAGGTCGGCTAGTATAATAAAGAAGAAGCCATCAAAATTGATTTGGAAGGGATTTGTAAAGAATTTGTAAGTAAAAAATCAGAAAGAACTTTAACGTTTAGTTGGGTTGGGAGTGGGTAAAGCCTTAAATTTGAATATTATATTCGGGATAGTCCATAAATAAACTCTCTATGTGTCAAGTATATACCCTATATTGCAAAGGTGACCGGCCACATGTGATTTTAGACATTTTATTAAATATCCAAAATAATTCATGAAAAATCATCTTGAAACTCAATAAGTGTGCAAACAGAATAGTACAGGTTATACATTTCCGTGAAGGTTTTTTTCCGAAACTCCATAGGGGACCGTCAGCAAATTAAAAAAGAACGAATATCTTTTGCATAACCTTGGTAAAACAAATGTAGCAAAAGCGTTCAAACTGTAGATTATGATTAAGTGGTTTATAGCAATAAACTGTGTTCATTTTTATGCGGATAGCATGCATAATCATAGAGAAATTAACATTTTTATAAAAACAGTCCCGGATTTTTCCAAGTTTTTGGTTTATAATTTTCAGAGTTCTTAATATAAAATAATGGTCTTTTCCGAAAATATGACAAACAGTCTTTTACGCAATAACCTGTAACCAGAATTAAAAAACAGTAAAAATTGTATAAAAATGAGCAAGTTTACTAAAACGTTTTTCATTGCGTATGCGTGAACGCTATCAAAATTTTATTTCCATATTGTGTTAGCTAAATGTATAGAGCAACTTTTGTTAAAGTCTCAAAAACATAGCTTGAAAATTCTGAAAGTGATTGCAGAATAAGATAAAAATTCGTTGTTCCCAAAATACCCCCCCCCCCCCCAAAAAAAAAAAAAAAAAAAAAAAATGTGGGTTTGTATCTAAATATATACGTGCCATATTGTATGTTCTGTATTGTCACTCATCAATCGATTAATGGATACAGCTCTTTATCTTTTTATTTTATTTTGAGAACAACGGATTTTGTGCTTATTCTATAGACGATCTCTTTAAAAATTTTGAAACTATTTTTTGAGACTACAAAAGTTGCTTTCATACAATATGAAAATGAAATTTCGATAGTGTTTATGCATGCGGAATGAAAAATTATTTAGTAAACCTGTTCATTTTTACAACTTTTATTATTTTTTAAATTCTGATACGAGGTTATTGTGTATAATGTTGTTTGTCATACTTTCGGAAAAGACCATTATTTTATATTAAGAACTCTGCAAATTATAAGAAAAAAAAAAAAATTGGGACTGTTTTTATAAAAACTTTAATTTCTCTACGAATATACAAGCTATCTGCATAAAAATGAACGCAGTTTATTACCGTAAGCCTCTTAATTATAATCTACAGTTTGAACGCTTTTGCTACATTAGTTTTGACAGAGTTATCGAAAAAATATCAGTTCTTTTTCAATTTGTTAACGGTCCCTTGTGGAAACAGAAATGTATGACCTATAGTATTATTTTTATATACCTAGAGTTTCAGGATAATTCCACATGTATTTCTCTAAATATTTAACAAAATGTCTAAAATTGCAGGTGGCCGGTCACCTTTGCCCATATAATGTATAAGAACTGTTATTTTAACTAAATTAAAGAGTTGGTGATCTTTTGATAGGCTTCTATTTTGTTTTGAAATGTGCAACACTATGAAAGAATCCTCCTAAATGAATGAAATAATCCTCGCCTCTAGGTTTCCATAATGTGCCCCTTCTCCCCCTATTTGTACAAGGTTCCTACGCCACTGAATCATACTGTATTTTCACATCCTAAAAGAAATCTACCAATAACTCCGATTTTCATATTTATTTATTTGTTATTGTAGACGCGATTAAAGTTTCTGTCCAAAACCCTACATACCTACATACCTGAAACCCTACATACATTTTTGATATAGACTTCTCATAAAAAAAAATGTATAATTTGAAATTTAATACGTGTAACTCCAAAACTGTAGTGGTCTACCGCTGTACGATTTATTTCCATTATGTTAAGATGTGCCTGTATACTAATATTATGCGATAATATTGCCACACGTTTTCACGTAAATAATGGCGCCCTTCACTGAATGCCAAGAGCCAAGATGCGCCCCTGGTTACTGAAAGGTTGGACACGGACAGGCGTGTGTTATAGTATTTCAAAAATGTTTAGTGCTGCCATCTACCAATTATTATGAAAGTTATTTCAGACAAGCTGCATTTAGGTTAATACAAGCTGAATTTCTCTTTAATGAATGCCTGAAATCCATTTAAACAACTTTTATATAGATGAAATATATTTAAAAAGTTTAAGGACATAATTATTTAAGTTTTCCAGTGCGGGTATTTGTAACTGTAACATTTATACACATGGACGATGGACCATTTTCTTGTATGTTAAGGGGCTTCTTCAGTCAAATGAAAAGGCCTGTTCTTTAATGTTAATCCTATGGAAGAAATTGATAAAGATATCTCACTTGCATTACAATATTTTTAAAAGATTTCTTTTGCATTGCATAGCTGAGATGGGTCTGCATGCCGGCCGTTTTTTACTTTTTCGATTTTGGTTACAGATATTTTTTAAGAAGATAGTTTTTGCTTTTTCTTTCCAAACCGGTTCCAAAAATGATAGAGTCCTCAATAAGTCCTCCTGTAAACAAAATCAAAAAAGTAAAAAAACGGCCGGCATACAGACCCATCTCAGAAAAATGGGTCTGTGCAAAACCTATCCAATGCAGAGAAAAAATCATTTAAAACTATTAAAATGCAACCAAGATATCTTTATAAATTTTTCCGTAGGATTCGTATTAGCGAACGGGACTTTTCATTTGTATGAAGTAGTCTCTTAAACAATTTCATTTTATATTTCCTTGGCGTATGTTTGGTGCTGCCATCTATGTGCATCGAGTAAAAATTTTAACAAACATTTCATTCAAAAGTCATTTGAATGCAACTTATGTATTCAGGAACAGTGGCGTAGCTAGAGCATTTTGTTTGGGGAGGGGGGGGGGGGTGACCGAATTTACCGAATGTTAATTGAAAATCACGAATGATTGTGGTTTCATTTTTTAATTTTCTTTTCTTATATATTTATGCCTTATTATGTTTTAGAATAAGCACTGTGAAAATAAATGAATCTACGGTAGGGATGCACAACTTTTTCAAAAGAAGGGCCACTTAACAAATATGTGTGTATGATCGAGGGCCACACAAATAACACAAAAATAATTCTATTTTAAGGAGGTGATCTGTGGCCTATACTGAGAGAAAAAAAAAATTCTCAAAAGGGGGGGGGGGGGTACTCTTTTAGGTTCACTTATCCAACCAAAATATCCAATTTAGTTGGTAAGGATATATCAACAGTTTTTACGCTTGTGTATATAACAGACATCGCAAGGATTATTTTCAAGATGTAACAATAATCCTTGACATTTTGGGAGACTAAATTTTGTTTCGTTAAAAGCGCTAAAAAACAAACATAAGTGGCTACTGGTGAATAAAAAATGTGAGCTTTATGAACGAAGACAAGAGGGAGCTGATCAACAAGGTTGGTTGGTTGATTTTTGTCGTCCGATTATCTACGCTAGGGATATAGGACCAGGGGGAGTGCCCTCCGTGGGGGTCTTTCTAAGGGAACCTAACCCGTATTTACGCAAGGTTCGAAGAAAACCACGGAAAACTCCGAACGGTTAGGCCGACAGCCGCGATTGGGTTCGAACCCAGCACCTGCCGTCTACCAGTTGAGAGGTCCGAACCTCTCGGCCACTGGTGGGGCCCGCTGATCAACAAGATTTTCCTGATCAATGGGATTCCCGATTTTTCCTCGGTTGTTCGACATATTTCACGATTTTTCCGAGCCTAATCGACGGAATTCACGATTTTTCCGAATGTGATCGACGAAATTTGAGATTTTTCAGCGAATGATCGGCAAAATATGCGATTTTTCTTCGCGTGATCGACAAAATTCGCTATTTTTTTTTTGTCTTTGATTGATGAAATACGCATTTTTCCGCTCACGAACAATGAAATTCGCGATTCTTAACTGACTGACGAAATTTGGATTTTTTTTCTGCCGAAAATTGATAAAATCCGCGATATTTTATCTCTCTAAACTATCGAAACTCACGATTATTCAGTAGCCGTTGAAAGAATTTTTCAAATTTTCCGCGCATCATCAACAAAATCTGTGTTTTTTCCGTGCTCTATCAACGAAATTAGCGATTTTTTCGTTCCGAAACGACAAAATTCGGGAGTTTTTCAAATCCGATCACCCGAATTCGCGCTGTTTACAAAGCTCATCGACCACATTCGCGATAATTTGTTTCCCGTTCGTTGAAATTGGTAATTTTCGATCGACGAAATTCGTGATTTTTCGGAGACCTGTAGACAAAAATTGAGATTTTTCGAAGACAGATAGCCAAAACTCACGATTTTTTCATGTCCGATAGACGATATTTTTGATTTTCCCTCGTCCGGTCAACGAAATTCGCCTTTTTTGCGCAGTAAACAGACAAAAAGGGGCAACTTTTCCGCAACCTATGAACAAAATTTGCAATTTCCCGCCCCCATCATAAAAAAAATTTAGATTTTTTTCCCTGCCCGATCAACGAAATCTCATATTTTTCCGTGCATGATCGGCGAAATTTGCTACTTTTTTTTGCCCTCGAACAGTAAAATTTGTGACTTTTCCGTGCCTGAACGACGAAATTCTCGATTTTTCCGTGCTCGATCAACAAAATTCGTAATTTTTCCGTGCGCGATAAACAAAATTTGCGATTCTTAAGTGACTGATAAAATTTTCAATTTTCCTAATTGAAAATTTCCTAAATTGACGAAATTAACGATTTTTTCTTGCGACCTATGCAGTGAAATTACCGAATGTAATGAGTATTCTGAATTTAGGGTATGAATATTCCACAAATATTTAATTGTTTTAAATATTGACGATTTCTGTTCATCAGTTTTGACATTCTTTTATGTTTTGTAATAATTTTTAAAAATTCCTAGAAGGGAAAAATACAGGCGAAATGATGCAATTTTTGAACGGAACAAAAATTGCCGAATGTAATGAGTATTCTGCATTTAGGATATGAATTTTCCGAAAATATTTAACAGGTATAAATATTGACGATTTCGGTCCATCAGTTTTGACATTGTTTTATGTTTCGTATTAATTTTTAAAAAAAATTCTTAGAAGGTAACGATACAGGCAAAATGATTCAATTTTTGAATGAAAGAGAAATTACTGAATGTAATGAGTTTTTCGAATGTGGGGTATGAGTATCCTAAAAATATTTGATAGTTTTAATAAATGTGTTTTGAAATTGTTTTATGTTTTGTAATAATTTTTTTAATATGTTTTCATAAATTCTTATAAAGAAAAAATACAAGTGAAATGATGCAATTTTTGAACGAAAGTGAAATTGTCCAATGTAATAAGTATTCCGAATGGGTGGTATGATTATTCCAAACATATTTTATAGTTATAAATATTGATGATTTTTGTCTATCATATTTGACATTGTTTTATGTTTTGCAATAATTTTTTTAATATCATTTAAAAAATTTTAGAAGGGTAAAATACAGCACGAAATGAGGAAATTTTTGAACGAAAATGAAATTACCGAATGTAACGAGTTTTCCGAATATGAGGCATGAGTATTCCGAAAATATTTAATAGTTTTAAATGTGTTTTGATATTATTTTATGTGTTGCAATAGATTTTAATATATATATTTTAATCCTTTGAAGGGAAAATACAGCGCGAAATGATGCAATTTTTGAATAAAGTGAAATTACCGAATGTAATCAGCATTCCGAATTTAAGGTTTGGGCATTCTAAAACTATTTAATAGTTTTAAATATGTTTTGACATTATTGTATGTTTTGTTATAAATTTTGTAATAATTTTTTAAAAATTCTTAGAAGGGAAACATACTGCTCAAAATGATGCAATTTTGAACGAAAATGAAATTATCGAATGTAATGAGTACTGTGAAGAATGTGGGATATGAGTATTCGTTTGTGTTTGTAATAACTTTTTTAATATTTCATAAAATTTTCTTAGAATGGGAAAATATAGCAAGAAATAATACAATTTTTGAACGAAAGTGAATTTACCGAATGTAATGTGTATATCGAATTTGGAGGGGGGGGGGGGGTTGTCGCATCCCCCTACACCCCCCAGTAGCTACGTCAATTGGTCAAAAGATCGATTTTTAGCACTTTTCAACAAAGTTGAATAGTGCTTATGCATTCGGTTTGTCTGTCCGTCTGTCCGCGCTCTAACTTTCATAAATATAATTGGATCGCCATGAAATTTATATATATTATTGATATTTACCCTAGCACGAACCCTAGTGAAATTGAAGTTTCTACCATGATTAGTTTATTTACAGGGGTAGTCAAAATTTTACCGTTACATTATGGCCTATGGGAAAAAATCGTTTCAAATGAATTTTAAAGATGTTAAACCCTGTCAATCATATAAAAATTTATATACATTTACAAAATGCAGTAAAATATGCATTCTGTAAAAAATGCGGTGAAAAAATAGCTAGAATTCATTTACAGAGCCATGTAAAAAAAATTCCATTACATAACGGTAAAAGAGGGAATTGTGTGCGACATATTTTAACTATATTAAACTATTTCATACATAATAAATTGATATATATAGCTGAGGCTTAATATGAATTATACGATACAGTCATGCATAATATGAAGTACGAGCATTTATAGTTAAACATAAAAGATTTCAAATTGTATATTTTTTCCGAAGTACCGTACATGTATCCGATGATGGCTGATGGATGAATGAAATGCATTTTAATTATGATATGAACGTTTAAGTTTCACTAAATTTATGCACATTTATTATAGTTGATATACTGGGCTACATAAAAGAAGTCGCAAACGTTACTGAATATGAGCTTAAATTACTTAAAGGTGGTTTTTAAATAAGCTATGCATTTTTACGCTGAACTTCATTCACTTTATTAAGAAATGTTTGTAGATAAAACGATATACAGGGCCACACAAAGAATTGAATACATGGACGCCAATGAGTGATAATTTCTAAGAATGTGATTTTAGTAGTTTTAAGAATGTTTTACTTTAAAATAAATTTTAGCTTAATACTGGCGTATAATAAAGGTACAAGGTAAACTACAGAGTTGAACAAAAGGATTTTAGTGTGTTTCCATCGATTAGTATAAATTTCTGAAGGAAAAATTTCAACCTGCTAGAAATTTCCTTACTAAACTAAATTTTCTTATTATATAGTATATAATATATCAACCGACAGATCAAATATAGGGCTATCCAGTAGTATTGGAATACATATTTTGCTATATACAGTAACCTTATTGTCCTAAATGACGAAGTTTTGTTAAGGATTTCATGAAGCGTTGGAAAGTGCTTCACAATCTATGCTTAACGCATGATTTTTCTTGCTTGTTAATATTAAACGAAAGTCCTTACACCTCAATTTTACCCATACAAGAATTACATCACCAGATATTTTGAAATTTGGTAATAAAAGCAGCGCAATTCCCCACACAAGTGAAAACTTTAAACGCACTTTTTTTTTTCTTGTTCATATTTTTTTCACTTTTATTTTTTAAAATGCTAAGGCTTTTTTTAACACTTTGGAATAAAGTTGTAGAGTGTTTATGCTTTCGGTTTGTCTGACCGTCCGTCTGTGTATCCACGCTTTAACTCTCGTAAATATACTCAGATTGCCATGAAATTTTTGGAAGTTATTGACATTTACCCTAACACGAACCTATTGAAAATGAAGTCTCTACTATGATTAGTTTATTTACAGGTATAGTCAAAAGTTTTCCGTTACATTACGGCCTACGATGAAAAATCTTTTCAAATGAATTTAAAAGGTGTTACACCCGATCAGACATATTCAAATTTATATGCATGTATGAAATGCACTAAAATATGCATTCTGCAAAATATGCAGTGAAAAGAATAGTTATTAATCATTTATAGGGCCATACAAAAGAATTCCATTACATAACAATAAAATGGGGATTTGTTAGCGACATACTTTAATTATGTTACACAATTCCATGCATAATAAAATTGATATGTGTCGCTGAGATTTAATGTAAGTTATTTCATGCATAAAATGAAGTGCATAACAAATATTACCCGAGCAAAGCCGCTGGTTAGCCAGTGTCTTATATTTTTCGAGATACAATCGTTTTATATTTAGATAGTAGGAGATGCTGCAAGCACTTTCATTATGATAGAGCATAGTCATTTTACTATATATTTGTTCCCCAATTCTAGCTTTATTCGTTCAAGAGCCATTTGAGTGTACCTGGACATTACTTTGTATCTGTTCAAACATACCGGACTAGAATCACTTTGGCCAGCTGCTAATTAATCAACGACTTATTTCATACAATTTTGAATTATATACTTTCCCTATTATAGCGTTTTTAGTCTTCCAGAGATTTTCAGAGACATTTAATTAATTTCTCCCGCAGTATGAGAAATCTACAATATCTCGCGCTAAATCCTTGCATACTGCTCAAAAACCAGCATAGGTAAGACCAATGAAAAATCAACTCTGCTCTAAATTTCGTTGTCCAGAAGTATGACGCACAACTTAAAAAGATTCATAAGGTCATCAAAACAGTAGACACTGTCATTAACCTCTTCAGAACTGAGTATAAAATAACTCTACAAATATATATTTATTGCTTTTGCATAATTGAAATGACACCATAGATGAAAGAAAGAGTCATTTTTATGAAATCAGCACTTTAGGGGACTGGTAATGTAAGCTTATAAATATGAATATAAAAGTACTAATCCCCTTAAAACATCAGTTTAACTATCAGGAATATAAATTTACGCAATAACAAAATTAAGGTCTTTAAACAGGTAAATGAGCAGCAAATCCTCAAAATTTTTTATTGTAAGCATTTTTGTTAAATAATAATGAATGTTTCTTACTTTCTTGGCTACAATGTCTTGAATGTATTTTCGAAACTTGGATGAAAATGTTTATTTTATGAGGTAATATTCATCAGTGCTAACATTTATTTGTTTTGTTTTAAAGCAAAAAACATTCAGATGTATTGAAATAAAGTAAAAATGCAAAAACAAAATTGAGCAGTTTAGTTTTAATGAGGAAAAGAATGGAGGTACACATTTGTGTACCTCAGGTCAGAAGAGGATAAAGCTTCTTCAATGTGCAGGACGAAAATGCTTTCTTTCTACTTGCCTCAATTGAACAAGAGATTCACACGACTTTAAATAAAAACTTTTGAGTCAGGAGGTCACGATATTCTCTTTAATTTTATGAAAGAGAACTTTCTTAGTTACATTATAATACCAGTAGCCTAAGTTTTACGAAAAAAACCCCTTTATTTTCTGTGGAAATGTCGAGGAGATGTCAGGGAATGTAACATTCTAAACAGCTTTTGGTATGGAATTGTGATTTCAATTTGTTTAAAGGCCCATAGTAATAGATCTGAGGTAGATTTTGTATTCGGCGAACGCATGGGAAACCCGAAAATTTAATTTAGTGAAATTTGGAAAGATTGTAGTACATTTTCGGTTGAAAAAAGGAAAACTTCCGCTGTCCAGTCTCGACTAACAGCGAGCAAAGAGAAGCGACTCCCCGTTGAAAACAATGGTAAATTCACGGTGTTCGTTAATTTTTTCCATTAAAATTTTTTCTCGGTATTCGTAGGTTTCCTCGGATTTCGTCAGATCAACCACGCGACTTCGCTAAATTTTCCGTAAACAAAGAGATGGAGCCACTCGTTCTTTCTCGTCGTGTCTTCAAACAATTTAGTTTATTTCCAGAGTATTGTTTTTATTCCCTGCGAATACTCGATCATAAACCCGAAAAAGAAATCCAAGAATACGATCGAGATGAAAGAGAAAGTTATTAAAAAAAAAAAAAATAAAATAAATAAAAAGAGCGGTATTAAGCTTGTAGAAATCGGCCGTATGTATGCGATATCACTATCTTTGATAAGTTTTAATTTGGCGAAAAAGGAAACGATAAAAAAAAGCAAACAATTGAAGATTTCGAACAATTATCATTTTAATTTGGATCTATTAAAATCAGATAATGGGGATTCTTTTTCGAAGGGCATCATATGTGAAAAGGACAAACTATTGTATTCCGATCTCATTCAGAAAATGTGCTGGACGAGTGCTAGTCTTAGTGATTTTAAGGCCTGTAGAAGCTATTTCTAAATATTAAAGAGGCACAATGGTATGCGTAGTGTTACTAAGTATGGCAATTGGAGTTCGGACAAATCTGGAACCGAAACATTTGTGTTCTAATTCAAAGATTTCGCAGAGAGGCATGTGCTCAAGGAATCCTTCTCAAACAAGTCTTCAACTTTTATGAAACTAACCTTTTTTGGAAGAAAATACCAAAGAGGAGGTTCATTATAGGAAAAGTCATTGTCAGGACATAAGCCTATGAAAGATAGGTTAATTGTTTGTTGTGTGGTGATGCTTTTGGTGAGTAAATCGAAGTCTTTACTTGTATAACATTGAATAAATTTAATTTTATTACAGTGAAGTTCTAGCCTCCTCAAATACCACGTGACGCATCCAGCTCAGGGGTTAGAATGTAATTTAAAATTTCGAGAAACTGTATACGAAAACAAAGATTCATAGGCGGTTTGAGGTGACATCAGGTGCAAAATTCTCTTTAGGAAAATTCTGGAAAGAGCATTTTAACATTCTCAACTGCATTTGTCTCTTACATAAAATGTGATAGAGAGTGATGAACGCTGGCTGTAAAAAATATGGCCAGAATGTGTGCATGAGTGAGAGTTTGATGAGTTTTAGCCATCCCTTGATTACCCTACACATGTAGTGAAGTCCATTGTTGATTTTGGGATGTCCATGGGTTTGGAGTTAAGTGGTGACGATAGGGAATTATTTCGTAGATGAACACACTGAAGAATTGACCACTGAAGTCACATAGAAATGCAACACCTAGAAATGCAATGGTTTGTAGAGAAAAATCCTCCGGACAAAACTGTTGCAAGCCGTGTCTGCAACAAAAACGCGATCAAATATTTAAAACCGTATAATTTCTTATCGTTTTAGATGCGGCTTTTTGACGAAGTTCAGAGATAAATATTATTTATCTATACTAATAAAAGAACAAATTGCTCTGTCTGTGTGCGATGGTTAACGGAAATTACGGTACATACGGAGCTCAAAATTTATGTGACACTAGCCCAAAGAGTCTCATGATGCCTCTGACATTCAGAATTTATAAATTCTAATTATTAGCTGAATAATTAATTAAAATTCGGAACTCACTTTAATTAATATATGCCTTTTTTCGCTTTTTTATATCCCCTTATTTTTGATTGGTTAGTTCAAAAATTGTCACTCATAAAAAATACATTTCTTTCTTTCCGCTTGCTTTCAGTTGATTGGTTGTATAAAACTTTTCAGCAATGATTAAACAAGCTGGAATAGAATTAAATAAACCAATTTGAGTACTTAATATTTAAAAAGTGACTGTTTTTTTAACTAAGCATAAAATTTTAGTGAGGAGCTGAAACACATGCTTTGAAAATATATTTAATAATAATGTACTTTTAAGAGAATAGATTAGTTTCAAATAACGTCACAACCTAGCAACCAACTTGACACCCTGGTACGCATGTTGTTTACCCATTTGCTTTCTACATTTTCCTCTATCTTGATTGGTTGAGTGGCAGTATCTGGTAAAAAATTGGCAATTTTGATTAGTTTGTGGAAAATTGAAGGCACGTGGTTAAAAATGATCTATTTAAATAGCAAGACATATGGTATCTTATGGTTTTTAAATGTTAAGTAAAAGATCAGAATAGTTCTTACTGGCTCTTTTACTGCAGAAATAAAATTAAAATTCTAATTATTGATACTATTAATGCTACATATATCATCATCATCATCATTATCAACCGTTTTCTGTCCACTGCTGGATGTAGGTCTCTCCCAGATTTTTCCAATGTTTTCTGTCTGTTGCTTTCGTCATCCAATTTACGCTAGCCACTTTTCTAATTTCGTCACTCCATCTTACTTGTGGTCGTCTTCTTGGTCTTTTTAAATCTCTGGGATACCACTGTAGTATATTTGTGCTCCATCTATTGTCTTGTCTTCTTGCAATGTGCCCAGCCCATTTCCATTTTAGCTGTTTAATTCTTTCAAGGATGTCAAAAACTTTTATCTGATTTCTTATCCAGGTTATCCTTTTTCTGTCTCTTCTAGTTATGCCTAGCATACATCTTTCCACATTTTTCTGTGTAGTTTGTAGCCTTTGTATCATCCGTTTTGTTAGTGTCCGTGTTTCTGCTCCGTAAGTTAATGCAGGTAAAATACATTGATTAAACACTTTCCTTTTCAAACAAAGAGGCATATTACTCTTCAGAATAATATTGTTTTTCCCAAAAGCACTCCATCCATTTCTTATACTTCTATTGATTTCATTTATGATACTATTATCCGATGATATTTCCTGTCCTAGGTACGCATAAATTTGCACTTCTTTAATCTCAGTGTTCTTGTAGACAATTTTATTTTTTGATGTAAATGAATTAAACATAACCTTAGTCTTTTCTAAATTTATTTTTAATCCCACATTGAAGCTAGCTTCTGCAAGATCTTTTAGCATAATTTCCAATTCTTCAGGACTGTTAGTGAAAATTACAATGTCGTCAGCGAACCGGAGATGACTTAAATATTTCCCATTTATTCTAATCCCTTTGTTTTCCCAATCCAGTTTCTTGAAGATATTTTCTAAGACAGCATTAAAAAGCTTAGGTGAAATGGTGTGTCCTTGTCTTACTCGTCTTCGGAGCTTGATCTTCGCTTTTCCTTTATCTAAACGGATGGTTGCTGTTGCTTTCTTGTAAATCTTCTTTATGATATTGATGTAAGGTTTGTCTATACCAATGTCCTCCAGAGATTCTATCACTGCTGATGTGTAGACAGAATCAAATGCTTTTTCATAATCAATAAAGGCAAGGCAGATAGGTAAATTATTTTCTTTATGTTTTTCTATGAGTTCCCTTACTGTTTGGATATGATCCATTGGGTTGAATCCACTTCGGAATCCTGCTTGTTCTCTAGGTTGAGTTGAGTCCAGAGCTGATTCAAGTCTTGACGTTAAAACTTTGGTGAAAATTTAATAACTCACTGACAGTAAGCTGATTGGACGGTAATTTTTAATGTTTTCCTTCTCTCCTTTATAGTAAAGTAGCACCAAAACAGCATTATTCCCATCTTCTGGTACGTCTGACTTCTTAAGACATTTGGAAAACAGTAAGGATAGTCTTTTTGCAAATTTTTCTCCTGCTTCTTTGATAAGGTCAATTGTAATTCCATCTTCTCCTGAGTATTTACCTTTTTTCATAAATCTAATAGCTTGTAAAACTTCATCTGACATCACTAGGATTATCTCTTCAGTTTCTGTTAAGATTTCTCGTTGATCATGCACGTTGGTTTCCCTCTGATCTTCACATTTATATAGATCATTATAGAATTTCTCAACAATGTGTACTATTTCGTTGCCGATTTTGGTGATTATTCCATCAGCTCTCTTCAGTGCAAAAATACCTTTTCTTCCAACACATAACTTGCGCTTAGCTGATTTTAAACTTTTGTTATCTTCCAGAACTTTTTTAACAAGATCATAGTTAAATTTTCTGATATCTTCTGTAACACATCTTCTTACT
The DNA here is from genome assembly GCA_964019185.1 of Maratus speculifer. Taxonomy (NCBI): domain Eukaryota; kingdom Metazoa; phylum Arthropoda; class Arachnida; order Araneae; family Salticidae; genus Maratus; species Maratus speculifer. The sequence goes on from OZ025294.1 coordinate 62,485,189, forward strand.
GTTTTACATAATTCAGCATATTTAACTCTTGATTTAGGATATATATATATATATATATATATATATATAATTTCAGAAGTGTCTTTCTTATTTTTAAAGACATTTTTAGACGAATTTTTTTTTTTTTTTTTTTTTTTTTTTTTTTTTTTTTTTTTAAACAAGAAATTGTTCCGAACTTATCGCAAGCCATTTATACAGTGCCACAAATGGAAATCTTGTCGGACATTCGTACAGAACTTATTTCGCCCTTAATTTATAAGCAGTGGTTGCTTCCGAAAAATAATTCCACTAAATTTATTAATTCTTATTTCCTTTCCCCATCTAATATATTTACGAATATGTTTGATTACGGAGTTTCCTTCAGATATATGTTTATTAAAAAATGAGTGCGCTCCTGGAAGTGAAAAATGGAACTGACATATTTTACAGAGCATGCGCAGTTCGCCCGCTATTTGGTGAAACATGCAGTAGCGAACTGTATAGCAGTTTCTTCTAGATCAATATTGGTCTCTTAATTCAGTTGTGGTTACCATTATTTCCGAATAGAAATTTCAGCAAATATTTTAAATTGATATTTGCATCCTCACCCCGTCGGATCTATGGATAGATTGAATATATCTATGGATAGATTGAAAATCGGAGTATCGTTCGGATTTAAGTTTTATTATGAAAGAGTGCTCATGGGAAAGTGAAACTAAAACATTCAACAAAGCGTGCGTGGCACGCATGCTATACCGGACCGCAGCCAACGGTGATCCGTGATGTTCGTATAAAACATTGCGTCCCGTGGCGGTGAAAAACAGAACTAAAGTACTTTGTAACACGTGCACCGTTAGCATAGTTAGTGTTAAGTTAGAATTTGTTTACGGTTAGGTAACAGTTAGGTTGCAATTAGGTTGCGGTTAGTTTAGTCTTAGATTATATTTAAATTCCGGTTAGGTTGCAGTTAAGTTAAGATTATGCTTCAATTAGGTTACAGTTAAATTACAGTTAGGTTATGATAAGGGAACGGTTAGGTTACATTTATGTTATATTTAAGTTACGGTTAGGTTACAGATTTGTTACAGTTACGTTACAATTAAGTTAATATTCGGTTAGGATTTTATCCACAGGGTAAACATTGCAAAAGTTTTGATTAGAAATATATACTTAATTTTTTACAATGGCTCTGAAATTATAATATTTTTTACTACCTTTTAGCTAATCATTGAGTATTGATTTCATTCACGGTACAGTCTGATTTCAGAGTGATATAATTAGTTTGAAATTAAAACTATTTCACTTAGGATTTCGATGTGAAAAAATAAATAGGTACGTGACTTAACAGTAATTTTTACGGAAAAATATCAACATTTTAATACGAATATCATGCAATAGTTAGCCACTTATTCCCTCTCCTTTGCCATTGCAGTTCATTTTGAGTATTTTTACCGCTAAATATCAGATTTTTTAAAAATCTATTTTTCACACAGTCGGCGGCCACGTATTTCAGACAACTTATTTACATGCATTTCTAGTTACAGATAAAATCATACAAATTTTAGGCTTCTTCAATATTAATATTACGCACTTGGGAAATGCCATGCAGGCCAGTTAGTTTAATATAAAAAATTAAAAAATTTTACTTACCGCTATTTTCGAACAGTAATTTCTACAAATCTCTTAAATTCTTGGATCTAAATAAAAAAATGGAACTAAAAGTTTCGAGATAATTTTTTTTGCAAGGTTTTCAGTACCTAAGCAGCACGCTTGCTAAACTCTCATGTGATATTTCATCAGAAAACTCTCGGACCACTCTTTCATATTATGAACGTTTTTACCCCCTCCTCCTCATATTTGTTCTTCCTAGGACATCAATTTTCTAATTCAACACCTCATTAAGATACAGAAAGATTCGAACTCGTTTGAAGGCTTGATCGTAGTCGAATCACTTCACTGGCCTTCGATTGGTGAGATTTTTTTTTTATCCCAGACTATAAAGGGGGGGGGGGGCATTCCGTGGTAGAAATTATTTTTTTCATGTGACATATCGCTTAAAAGAATTTTGGCCTGCACTTTACTAAGCACTCATTCCTCTTATCTTAACATCAATAGAGGGCATTTTAAAACTTTTATTTGTCATTAAAACTTTATGTAATTTTTCAAAAATCATGAAAAAAAATTACGTAACAAATCTCAAAATTCGCAGCTTCTCTCTCATTTTCAAGTGGCGAGTGGGTGCGTATTTCAGAGAAAAACGAGTTAAAGATATAAAATCATACAAATTTATGGTTCATTTAAAAACATTACCTCGGGGCCGGGCAACGCCGGGTGGGTCAGCTAGTGCATAAAATAAAATAAAATATTCTGCTCCATACTCCTTTAAAATTCTGCATCTAATTTACTTTATACTCATAGTTTTTCCTCATTATAACGCAGATCAAAATTTTTTTCAATACCCCCCCCCCCCCCTCACCTCCCTTCCCCCCCCCCAAAAAAAAAAATTATTTACCATTAAGAAACGTTGTAGCATAAAATAAGTACAGACATATGGTGAGGAATATTTTATTACAGGAATAAATAGTCACATATTGATCTACAAAACTTATTTACAGAGAAACTTTAACAGTTTTTTACGTGTTACAGAAGATTAGTAGGCAAACAACACTTCCCTACAAAATGTCTAGATTTACATAGTAAAAAGACAAAATAATGATAATTGCTTAGATTTTCTCTTATCAGTAAATTTGAAAGGGGCACATACTTTTTAGATACTGATATATGATTTTAGAAATCCGGAATAACCAAAATTCAAAATCTTTTTCACACTTGCATAGCAATAAGCAATTAATGTAGATTTTCAACAATAATTTTACAGATACGAAACTATAATATTAGCATTTGAAACATTTGGTATATTATGAACAAACCACAATTCATCAAATTGATATTACTGACAGAAGCATAATTTATGTAACTGATGTTTGCAAAATACGTTTTAAGGTAAGGAAAGTTTCATTACTTTTAAAAAAATAATAAAATGTTTAAATATACAAATAATACTAAATTTGTTTTTTTATTTAGTTTTATTTTCACTTTGTAGTACAATTACCTTAGTCTGTAACGGTGCATGAGTATTTTAAATTTATTTATTTATTTATTTTATTTTGCTTAACAAATACTTACTTTAACCTGTAATGATCTAGGAATATTTTATGCTTCTTACAGGCAGATTCCGGGGTTGTTTACTCATAAAGAGGGAATTTGGACTAAATTAAATTTTTTTTAAATTTAGATTTTTTTGTTTTTTACTTTGTGTTACAATTACTTTGACCTGGAATGGTCCAATAATATTTTTAAATGTAATTTTTTTCACTTTGTACGCAATTACCTTAACTCCGTAACGATCGAGGAATATTCAAAATTAATTAATTTTTTTTCACTATTTATTAAAATTACTTTAACCTGTAACAGTTCAGGAGTATTTTAAATTTCTTATAACTGGTTCCGTGGTAGTTTTTTGAAGAAGAGAGGTTGTGAACTAACATCAAAAGGTGTGATGTGTAAATATACATGACTTGAGTTAAAAAAGAAAAGTGCCGTACCAAATATACTGCGATAATTGACCATTAAAGGTTCATTTCAAAGATAATTTTATTAAAATTGGTATATTTTAAATGCTTTCATTCCTATTAAAGATTAATGTTGAGTATAATAATGTCTCTGCTATTTGACTGCCTTTGATTTTTTATATAGCTGACGATTTTATTTTCTTCACGAATAATAAGTGAAAATTTAACTAAGGTACCCTGGGGTAATAACGCCAGGCGGGGTAATAACGCCAAGTGCTTATATTTTGCATAATTATGAAATAATCAGGTAAATGACACCCATGTACTCTGCGCAGAAGGGTTTTGAGTCATATAAATCGCAAAAAACAGCTTGAAGTTAATTTGTTTCATTTTTAGGTCTTATTGTTTTTCAAAGCAACTAAAATTAACGCTTGATCTAAAATCTGCGAGATACGTTTTGTAATGTGAAGACTATTTTTTTTATCCGGAAATACTTTGTTAATTACATAAATTTGTAGTACATTTCATGGACTTTCAGAATGTTGTTGAAGATTTTGGATATCTTCTCGAGATAATTTGTAATTTAAAATGTACAGCGCAATAACTATAACGGGGTAGTAACGCCAATCCTTGGCATTAATACCCGGGTTGATTCCCTAGTGGCCGAGCTTCATCCTAAATACTGATTCAAATAAACACAGTTAAAACTGTGAATTTTTTCTATTAATTCGACTTAAGCGGTCCTTTTTAAGCAAAAAGAAGCTCACGGTCTGTATTCTTTTGCCTCATCCCCCCCCCCCCCCACACACACACACAACACCTTTATTTTTCTTACACTTTCACAAAAAATTGAACATTTTCAATAGCGGCAATTCGTCAATTTCTAAGTTTGTAGAGTTTGTATTTTTATAATTGGGCAATCTACATGCAATTATTCCATCTTATTTCATAGTTTTGTTTGCATGGCGTTATTACCCATATAAGTGGGTAATAACGCCAAATAGCATTGGTCAAGAAATCACGCCATTACTTTTTATGAATACGTATCTATTAAATTATTTTTTTTATATAGATAGTCAATGAGTTGCTGTATCAAATGATATATTTGTTTGAAAAATACAATCTAAAACTAAGCCGTGAAAATTGGTAGAACCTTAACGTGGCGTTATTACCCCAGGGTACCTTATAATTTTGGAATCAATTAACAGTTCTCTTCATAAACTGTATAACATGAAAAAGAATTTAAAATGTAAAATTTAAATCATGTGTGAAGATTTTTAACTGTATAATATAAAATTGAAACGGGAACGATGGTAATCGACAGTTAAGTAATACAGCTTGCAAAGGAGTGTTTGAAAGAATGTTGGATATTATGTATTTTGAAAATAAAAGCGATTATTTTTTAGATACATATTCATTGAATGTTCTAGTGTTAGTGATATTTATTAACTTATATGAGCGGTTAGTTCTTGATTAATATATATATATATATATATATATATATGCATGAAATATGACACAATAATGCTTGTTTCATGTAGTTTATAGCAAAAACGAAAAAAAAAAAAAAAAAAAAAAAAAAAAAACTAACTAACCAAAAAATTTTCTTATTCATTATAATTTTATTATTTCAGAAACGAAACGAAACTAAAGTGCGGTCAAACTTTGTTATAAGAAGGATAAAAAGTTTTAACGTTTTCTCGTCACGTTAGACTTCTTCTGATAACGACATTTTAAGATTATGATGAAAATTGCTTACGATAAGAAATATGATTAAGATGAAAATATGTAAAATGATTATAAATTACAGAATTATCTCTTTTTTACATTTTATGTTCACATGTTAGCAGTAACAAATAAAAAAATATTATCTTAATGCCTGCGTATATAACTTTTAAAATCTTAATTTATAAAAGAAAAAAGTTCTTTAAACGGTAAACATAAATTCCGCTTATCATTTAAGCAAAAATTTTAGACAGTGGCTTGTTTTCTTTCGCTTTTCTCATTGTGATTTTCACATCTTAATTAATTTTTACTAAGATTAATGGATTGAAATGCAACAAATACACATTATTTGCAAATATGTTACAAAGCCAATTAAGATGATTAGTGAAGGAAGGAAATTTTTTTAGAAATATTTCAACGAATGATTATTTCAACGGTAAAAGTGTAGAATACATTCGAAATGACATCTTCCTTACAGAAAGTAAGAAATATATACGAAAAAAATTCCTGATTTTACGATAGTTTTTACTATTTTAACCGAGTTCGTCTTTTCCAATGAAGTTTTTAATGTGTAAAATTATATTTAAGATTACCTATTGTAGAGCAATAGACTTTCTTTTTTTGTACTTACTTCAAGTTATTACTGTAACGATAAGGTTATACGTACTATCATGCCATAGGAAAAATCAAATATTTTTTATAAAAAAAAAAAAAAAAGCGTTTTGCAAGAAGAGAACTTTGGAAAACACATCATGTCATGGTTTAACATATAATATACAACAGATATTAGCTCGAATTCGACCATTCCAAGCTCTACGAAAATAGTTTTTTTAATAGTTCTAGAGTTTTACATTACATTACTGTACATAAACAATTTTTAACAGTAGCTCGCATCGATTACAATTCTTGTGTTGTTAACATTCACGGAAAGTATCCTTCTTACAGCAATATAACCAAAGTGGTCGATGGTTAAAAAATACCACCCTCATCTTTGTTAAAACCTTTAAATTACCCTACATGAGCGAGAAGTAACAGCTCTAGTGAAGCAATACGAGGCAATAGCATATATTCCAGGTTATTGAATAGTACGTATGATGAAAACATATTAGAATGCACTTTAATGAAGTTCGACTATGCAGTCAATAATGTCAAACATTTTGACATTTATTAAGAAAAAATATTCAAACGAATTGCTATTTATATAGATATAAAAAGTTCTCACTTGAGTAAATGTAGTAGAATAATTTTATATGACGTTATTTTTCAGATATGCTTTATATGAAATGTTTATAAGTAAATTTAGCGTACACTTTTTCTTGCAAAAGTGTAATTATAAAGATTTATGATTTATCAATGTTTGTGCCCAACTAAAAACAGATTTGAAAGCGGTGCGATGCTTAGTTTTTTATTCAATAAAGTCGTAGACACTTCAGAAATTTTCTTCAAAAAAGCTAATTTTACATTTTCACAAAAATTCAGAAGTAAACAAGTTTTACTTATAGTAATTAGTTTTAATACTTTAATACAGGTTGGAATGGTTTAATGTAACTGAAATTAATTAAAAATTAATCAATTAAAATATTAAATAAGGTGAAATAAAATTACTTTTAAAGTAGGACATTACTCAATATTTACTTTTTTCTGCTTTGCAAAACAAAAGTTTGATGGATAATTTAGTATATTCATATATATAATCTTTATACACATTAAAAAATACGACTTGTATCTATATGCTCATAACTATGCAAACAAATTGTTTTTTGAATGAGAAAAAAATATCTCAATATTATTTTATTGCAGCGAATTTAAAGGCAATTATATGAAAGGCTGTGGCAAGAGCTTGGTTTGAAGATTTATAAAATTCTTTATATTTTCGAGTGTTTATAAAAATATTTAAAAGATTCTTATGTGGCATCTCAACTACGCCTCGTAAAATATGCCAAATGAACAAATGAAGACCACAAATATAATTTTATTTCACATTTAAAATGTTGTCGATGAAGAGAAAAAATTTAATTACTGGACGTAAAATCGTAATAATGAAGGAATAGATAAATAAAAATAAAAACGAATAAATGAAAGATGAAATAAATCAAATATAAAATGAAACACTAAAAAAAAAAAAAAAAAAAAAAAAAAAAAAAAAAAAAAAACTGTTTATTATGTCTAAGTGAAACTTTAAATAATTGAAATTCAGTAATTGTGAGATGATTAAGATGTCATGCACATGAGTTTAGTTAAAATACTTAGAAGCTACAATCAAAATAACAAATGAAAAACATATATATCACTAATGTACTCAAAGTTTTTAAACGGACGATTGTGTAATTCTACATTATCACTAAAAGTGAACCGGCAGACCTGATATTTTTACCATTCGTAAAAGAGTTATGCATGTTTTTATTTTATATTGTACATCTGCATTTTTTGTTCTGTTGCAAATAAATATTTAAAAAAAGGTGATTATAATAATTATTTGTGGAAACTGTGAACTGGGGATTTACTTATATTAAAAAAAAAAAGGAATCTAAAAGAATATTTTTAATTGAAATATTAATGGCACTTTTGTGGGTTTTTGACAATTAATAATTGCTAATTAAAGAGTAGTTTTGAAATAATAAAATTCACAAATAAAAATTATGGAAAAAAATAATTCTCTTGTAATGAAGATAGTTATGCAAAATGTCTTTCTATGACTTAAAAGAAATCCTATTAAACCAAAATAAAAAACTGTCAACTGATAAACTAGTGTCAATAGAAAAAAAATTGTGTATTTTATGAGAAAGATGGCTTCGTTTTACGGTTTTTGTTTTACCCTGTAAAATAAACAGTTTTTCCGGTAGCTTTACATAGTGTTTTACCTGTGAACTTAAAGCTATCAATTTCTGCCATCTAAATAACTATTTTAAAATAATGTTCTTTTATAACTGATGATGGATAATCATACCGTATGTAAAAAGTCTGCTGCCCCTAAACCAAATACTGCTAAAAACAACTGTATTTCATACATCCTTTATATGACCTCACATATATCTTTTTCATATACACTGCCTAGGTAAAATGATAAAATATTAACACAGAACTTTGTATACATATCATCAAATAAATACAAACTGAACTTCTACACAAAGTTAATTATTAATTTAACAGTCATCTGAAAGAAATGGGTTGTTATACGCATATAACACAAACATTTGTAATCTTGCGTATTTACTTACGAATAATACATATCTTTCTGCAAGATACAAAAACACATTTAAAAATCTTTAAAAAGACTCTGTAAAAAGAGAATAAAATTACCAAACAAGCACCATTTTCATATAATCTGTAGAATGAGCATTAATGTGACAAACACTTGATTTAAGAGTATGCAACAATAAATTACAAATAGTTTCTTTCTTTCTTCCTTTTTTATTTTTTTTCTTCAAATAAAGGCATTCGAAATGCTTCACTTTCGCAATTATTCAAAAGTCATTTGCATGTACATAGGTGGCCATAAAACAATTCATTCTGCTTCGAAGCAGTTGTATCTAAAATTAGTGAATGCATGTTACGTCTAAACTTTTGAAGGCACGAGGAGACAAAATTCGTAAAAGAAAATACAGTAAAACCTCGAAAATTCAGCATCATCGAGACTGAGATTAAGTCAGATTTTAAAAATTCCGGAATTTTGCAGGAATGTCAAAAGTATTTCCCATATTTTTAATTTCTCTTTCTTCATAATTTAATTCCTAACAAGTGATAATATGTGACAAAAAAGTAAATATTAAAAAGAAAACTTACTTTAATTGAAATTTTCTATGTTCCTAGGGGAAAAAAAATCTAATAAACCATGAAAAATGTCCTTTCACCTAGACCTGTTTTTTTTTCTAAAACGCTTCGAAATGACACTTTTTGTATAAAATTTCAAAATTTTTAACGTTTTTTTAAGCGTCATAAACTGTTGAAAATCTGATTCTATACTCAGCACACAATGTATTCACAAAGTCTGTCTAACTTTTTTATAAAGTTCACTTTTTTGCGATAACAAATTAAAAAACTTTATTTTAAAAACAACATTCTTTGATTTCGGTAAAAGACTTCGTATTAGTTTTACTATTTAAATAATCTTCCAAAACTTCGGAGAAGAAATATACACGAATTTTTCCAGCTATTTTCTTTTCTCCCGTAAATTAGAAAAGTTAGAAAGAGAGAGAGAGAAAAAAAAGAGGGAAAAGATTATTTTAATGCATGATTTTTGAAATCATATTATGTATCAAAAATATTTTTTTCTTACTTTGGTACTGCATGGCTAATTGCATACACAGCACAATTAGCTTACCATTCGAATTACCATTTGGCTATTTATAATTCCTTTTCTAGGAAAAATAATATTTCTTCTTCTGATAGACAGAAAACAATTTGCCTAACTCATTTTACTAGCAATTAATGCAAATATCTGACATTTTTCGATTACACCACTACCAAAATTTCCCTTGTCGGCGAATTTTATATATAATGACACTTTTTTTTAAATTACTGAATTTTCCTTCCCATGTCTTCAAAAGTCTAAATATAAATTGCAGCTGCATGTCGTTGATTAACATATATCTCTAAAAAGAGAAAGTACATTATGACCAATCTATATATTTAAGAGTAATGATTAATTGCATTGTTCCGAAGACTGAAGAACTCAACAGGTGTCGAAAATTGAAACAATATACAAAACTTTTCAAAGGGTACATAATTAATGTACAATGTGATACCTTTATCAGAACTTGTTTAATTGAAAGAAATTCTATACACGTTAAAACTAATCGAATTTAAACCAAATTGTCTTAAATTAAGTATTTTATTGATTTTTATTATTTCTTTGTTCGAATTATATTCAATGACTAATCACTAACTGATGGTTAATTATTTATTTAATAAAATTTTGAATCTACTTGATGGATAAAATATATCTAGTACATTCAATAATATTACTCTATATATATAATACTGTATTCTTCAAAATATGCTGTCATATTTATTTAAAATTAATACTAGTTTTGACATCATAAAGAATTAGAATTTATGTATTAGAAGATAAATAATTGATAACCTAGATAAATTATTCCTAAAAATTTTTACTTTGTAAGAGAGAAGAAAAAATACATTCATAAGAAGTTAATATAAACAGTAATCATAGTGTTGTAAAGCAAATGATTCTCTTTTATTTATTTAAAGATTAAAAAAAAAATGTTAGAAAATAATTATAGCAGTTAAACATTAAGTCATGTGATAATAATCTGGTTTTATATTAAACAATTTTTTTATTATTTAAAAATCATTTTGAAGTTCATTTAATGTTGTTTTGTCTTAAAAATGTTCAGCATCCAATGACATCGTTTTCATAAAATGTTAAATTATTCTTTATTGTTTAAAATTATAAGTCGCTGAAAAGTTTTTTTATGAATCAAGAATATGTTAAAAATTGATTAGATGTTCATAAACTAATAATCAAAATATTCCCATAACATAAATTGTTTTGATTTTTTTAAAATTCATTTACATATTTCTGCAAATTATTTAAATACAAAAATCATAGTTTTTCAACTGCTCTTATAAGCAATAGATTGACGTTACTTGTAGATAAAATTAAATAATTAATTTTAAACAAATGTGTAAAAATAATATTCTTTCTACCATTTTTGTTGTTTTTCAAGAAATAAATGTCAACTTTTTTAGATATTACAACGATAACCCGGAGTAACTTAAAAAAAATAATAAAAATAAATAAATAAATAAATAAATAAAAATTAGAAACTTTTATAACATAGTGTGCGTTTTAAATTTTTAATTAACTTTAATTTGAATTATTCGTTTAAAAAGTTTTACTATTTTAATTTTTCTATTTTTTGTGCGTTTTCCTTTTTTTTTTTTCATTTAGTACGTTTGTATATTAATAAAAATTAAACGCACGATGTTGTTTAGCTTTTATTAGTTTCAGTAATTTGTACAACAGTGAAGAGTAATAAAAATGTAATTTTTAAATTAGTTTTTGTGCTTTTTAACTATATAAAAATGCAATAGAAAATTTACATAAGGATAAAAAATATTTTTAGTTATTTAGAAGTTTGTAACTTAAGAAAATATTGATTGAACATTCAACATACACGACTTAATTTTAAACAATCAGTACTTATTTCCTTCACAGCATGTTGCATACTCCCATATTCAAGCATACCAACAAAAAAATAAATCTTAACTTTATAACTCAATATGTATATTATATTTTTTATTAACGTACTTTATTTTATAACTCCTCTGAATAACATTCTATGCACATTTCGAACAACAGGGATTTGAATCTGGAAACCTCTACAAGTAACATACACAAGTTCATTTTTCACACCATTCTTTATATACACAAGCTATAATATCATTGCAGGAGTTATCATAAAATATGTTCCTATATACAAGGACACTGAATAAAATTTACAATCTCCATCAAGGGGAGACTCTTTCGCGCAATGTACACTCTCAACTTAACATATAACGGAATTACGCTGAAGGAGATGGGTGGTGTGATTTGATTTTTGCATATTTTCATTTATAAAACTGCTAGATTTTATTTATTTTAATCCAGTACTGGTCAAATAAAAGTGTTACTTTGTTTAGTGGTAATACAATAGAGAACACATGTACTTACATTAATGTTGTCACATTAACTTCGATGTGTGTTTAGAAATATTTTATAAATAGAAATAGTGCAAGAGAAATGTCAACAATGTATTTAGTTTTAATATGGAGATATAGTATTTAATACGTGCTTTATTATTATATTATTTGATGATTTATCATCAATCTATTTAGAATATGCGATTTATAAGCGTGTTAAAAATATTGTCAAGAGTGCAGATTTTTTGGAATTTAATTGGAAGCTGAAATAATTTTGAATATGTAATTTATGATGAAATGATTCTAAAAATAGTGACAAAAGTGTAAATATTGGAATTCAATTGGAAGTTGAAATAAAATATTAAACATTTTTGTAACGTTTTAAATGATCATTTTAGAAAATCCTACCCCTATACTGTAATTATGTTGTCAATGAAACATCTACTTATTATTTAGTATCTCTTTGCTATTTCTTTTTACAAATATTTATGGATTCTGTAAAATAAACTAATTTTAAAACACTCCATAATTTTTTAATCACTTTAAAGTCTTATAAACACGATAATAGTAATAAAACAACTTTTTTATTTACTTAATTACCTTATTATTATATATTTAATTGATAATTTGTCTATAAATAACAATCATTTGTTTCAGTGTGTGTAACTTCGGAAAAGTACATTGTGATAAACTGTACTGTCTATTTATTAAAATTATGAACGCTTTCTCTAAAATAATTTAAAGTGAAACTTTGTAAAATGTTTTACTCACTTACTTCAATTTCTAAAAAATATATAGTTCATTTGCATTTATAAATGTCAATTATTAACTCATAATTTCTATAAATTCTAAACTTTTGTTTTAAAAAGTGCAGTTAATTGTTTCATTAAAAATAATTGATGATAAACTTTAGCTACTCATATGAATGTTTTTTGATGATAAAATTAGGATTTATTTTGCACAATATAACCAAGAACAATAAGTAGTTTAATAAAAATAATTTTTTATTAACAAATGCATAAGTCTATAAAACACTTAAAATGCATTTTTTTATGTAATAATAACAAAAAATTTACGAGATTTGATTGAAAAATAATTCTTTTAAGTACTTTAATTGTAAATTATTTTTGAATTCGGTTATCTGTCCAAATGTCCATGCTTTAACTCACGTAAATAGTAACAAACAGTTTTTTTAAAGAACTTCGCAGTAAAATGTTCATGTTCGCTGTTGAAAATGAAATAGCATTTGCGGTTCGTTTACAGGGGCACTTAAAATAATTTTCTTACATTACCAGTCTATGAGGAAAATCATTTACGATGAATGTTTATTAAATCCCTTATTTAGACAGCCCATTTAATTGAAAAAAACTAAAATTTATTAATAATATTCTGCTAGTGTTGAAAAGCACTTTATAGCCCATGTCTGACGCAAGATTTGATGTCTGATATCTAATTTTTCATTTGTTTAAAAATTATGAATATTTATCTATGTAGAAGATTATTTTTGAAAAATCACAGTTAAAGCTGTTGTTAACAATACATACCGATAGATAACATGAACACCTTTAATTAGCAATTTTTCAATTATGAACCGATATGAAAAATCAAACTAAACCAGCCATCTCTCATAACTATGAAACAGTAGAAAGTGATGAAAAGTGCTAAACTTGAGTTAACTAATAGAGTATAAAATCCACCCTCTTAACTTATGCTCCGCCAATTATCATGGTCTGTACAGGCAGTATGAATTTGCTATTTAGCTATTTATGACAATTGTTAAGAAATGAAAATAAATATTGCTTTCAATGCTAATGAAATACACTTCAGTAACTCTCGGTAAAACACTAAGGTTTAAACAAAATGCAGGTATTATAATACTTGAAACAACTATAAATTCTTTATATTATTGTTTTATATGTTAAACATATTTTTTGTATCTATTATTGAAAAAAAAAACTTGGATACAGTACTTTTATTAATAAAATATTTGTATAACATAACAAATCTAAAATATTAGTGTCTAAAGTAATTTTCCAATCTATTTATCAAAAAATTGCTTTTCAGAATAATCTCCATTAAAATAGCTCTTCTACCACTAGGACTATGAGTAAAACTTTATGCTAGCATTATGCATACATTACTATATTTCAGTTTAATGGCAGTTCTTATATTTGACTCTAATTTTAGGGTTTTAGTTTTTCTAATAAATGACTGTAGACTTTTAAAAGTTTAAATTTAATTCAATATTTTACTATCCTGTAGATTTTAATTTTACTTTCACTTTACATATTAAATAAAAACCTGATCAGTGGGAAACTGTTATTTACGTTTTATTGACTAATTAAACATGTTGTTAACAATTTAATTTTTAACTGTAACGTTTACTTTTATATCATAAGTTTTAACAATAAATAATGAAAAATGTTACAACAACTCTTTGAGAAAACACTTAAAAAGTAAAATTTCTTGATATTGCATATTTTAAATTTAAAGATGCATTAGAAAGAACTAAATAAATGTTAATTGGCTTTGAAATAATTTATAACTAATAGCAACCAATAGCTAATAGCAACAGACATCACCGTTCTTTCAATAAACTTTTAATTATTAGATATATATTCTAGCAATACTATCATAAGCATACACAGAACGAAGTTATGATGAAAAAATATATAACTGCTATCTATGACTCATTTAAAATTCAGCTTGTTTATTTAGGTGCTAAAGTTAGAATAATCTGTGGCAAAATATGAATTTTTTAAAAAAATTGCTGACAGCTAAAAATATTTGCGTATACAGAAGAAGACACTATATTTATTATTTCTTGCAAACGCAAAGTAGATTACTTCTAAATAAAGCTAAAAAATATTTTTGATATGAACGCATTCTTAAAATAATATAAGAAGTAATATCAGTTATAAAGCAAGTATTGAAAAGAGGTATGATGGAATTAAAATATGATAGAGTGCTACAGACTCAAAATTTGAAAATACTATTAATAAATTATTAAGGCTTTATCCTTATCTAAGGCTTTATCCTTATTTCTACAACTTACTAAAGCATATTACTTAAAATACATAAATGTAATTATAAACAGGACAAAATACGTATGGCATTATTTATTAATGTGCCTCTATATAATGAACAAACTAGCAGTAAGAATATAAGTGCAAATGTGATTTCCAAAAAAGAATACATTTTAAATGAATAATTTTGGACATTTCACATTTCTTAAAAAGTATAAATTACAGAAATGAAATCAGTTAATTATGGGAATTTTTTTTGTAATAAGCCAGTTTATGAATATCCACCTCTGTTAAGCAGTTTTCACATTAAATAAATCGGCGAGCATATAAAAAATATTAAACAGAATTTATTGGTTTTAAGATTTTTTCAAAAACAATTAACGTACATCGGTATATTGCAGTTTTAGATGATCACAAATTTTACGTTACAGTTTTTTATATGAAAATTTAATAACTTAGTGTAATTTAAGAAGTTGTGACAATTATATAACAATATGGCTGAATGTATTTCCAATTTAGGAAATACATTTTTCGCTACCTTTGACAGCTTACATAATTATGCTAATGATATACATTTTTTTTGAAACATTAGATAAAAATTAAGTTGAAAAGATAAAAACATGTCAATGTGAAAAAGTAATCTCACAGTAAATTATTAAAGCTGTTAACATATGATATATTTAATTTATTAAAAGAATACTTTTAGTACATTGCAAACAAAATATTTTTACTAAGACACAATAGAAACAAGTAATATTACATAAAATAATTAAAATATGAAATTGAAGAAAAATAAAAATATATAGTAGTAAATGCAACAGGGGATGAAAAAGGTAGCAAAAACCGGTGATATTTGGCCAGAAATTTTTTTAATAAAATACGCTGTTGACTAAAATTATCCAGACAAATTTGGGAATGTTATGAAAGTTTATATATATTAAATGAAATGCATAGATAATCGATGAGATTAGTTTAATGTAATATCAATTTAAATTTGATTTAAAAGGATTATTCATTTTACGGCAAAATTTCGTAAATAAATGTACTTAATAAGTAGTTTTTACTATTTTCAAGAGCCATTTTTCAAGTAATATTATTACAGTGAAACACTATTAATGTAAAGCAAATTTAGCTTGAATATTTTCAATACTAAATAAACATAGCTTGAATGCTGGTATTATAATATGCATTTCTAATAAAATATGAATATTTCTTCAACTTTGGTGTATAGTTAAGCTTATCTCCAGTGTCAACATTTCGAAAATATTAGGGAAATTTAAGAAAATATTTGTAAATGCCAAAAATCGAAACATTTTACAACCACATTCTCCTTTAATCCTTTATGATTTAAATTTTGAATTCCCGAAATTTCATCTTTTAAAATATCTTTTGTGATTTTTTAACCCTTCACTGCCCCGTGGACCACATCTGGAATGTAGCTAAAATCACTATAATTCTCTCTCTCTTTTTTTTTTTTTTTTTTCCTATGAATTTGGCCTATAGGATCGCTGTGGCCGATCGAGAGCAGTTCAAAGAATGGAATATCACTTATTTTGTCCATACCGGATTTCTACATTAGATAAAAAATTAAAATTTGTTTTTCGGGGAAAATGAAATCCGACCAAAACATTAAGGCAGAATTTACTTTTTTTGTTTTTACTGAATACTAAAAAATATTGATATGTAGAAAGTTGCAGCATATTAAGCAGATAAAATGAATTAATTTAAGCAAATTTGATTGCAAAATACAGCAATACAATATTTAAAATTCCTAATTTTGTATATGGAGTGTACATGCCATAAAATATCAAATTTTAATGAGTTTTTCAGCGTATATGCCATATTTTTACGATTTTTGAACTAAATTTTTGAACTTTCGAAATTATAAAAATTTAATTACAAAAAATCGTTAAAATATCGCTCTGTAAGCCGAAAAGCTCGTTCTCGGTAAACAATCTAAAACAAGAAAAATGTCAAATTAAACATTCTTTGAAAAAAGAACACAATCTTTTAAAAATATTCTCCGTTTGAAACCTCTATATAAGATTTTTACAGATTACCTAAAAAAAAAAAAAAAAAAAAAAAAAAAAACCGTTTACATTACAATTTTTTCGATCTTTGTTTTCAAGAAATTTAATTTTGAAATGAGGGTCTTATTTATTGGATACCCAGTATTTATAATTTATTCTAAATTGTATTACAATTAATCGATTAAACAAGGGGGTTCGTGACACATTTTGAAATAATTTTTATTTATTGAATTAAAATTTTGAATATTTTTATGATGGTTAAGCATATTTTTTTTAAACAAAAACACATGACAAAAACTCGCATAATTTAAAAAATAAATAAATACAATTCATTAAATAAGTGAGATAGTTTAAAATAACTACAACTCGAAATATTATTTGCATAATTGCAATTTTTTTTCATTTAAATATAAAGAAATATATAAGTATTTATCGTGATTCAGCACTTTTGAAAACAGTAATTTACATAAAAATTAAAAATATTTAAAGTAAAAAATTACAAATTAATTAATTAAAAAAAATTCATATTTTTAAAGTAAAATTTTTTTTAAATTTTCTGAATAAAAATTAAAGTAAACAATTGAAAAAGACATGTTACAAGTTTTAATCATTTATCTATAACGGTTCTTTACTTATAGCAATTTAAATAGTAGAAATAGTGAAAACAACCATCATGAAGAAAAACGCATTTTCACAAGAAGTCAGTTCCATGACAACTATTGTTTAAAATCTAGAATCTCTTAACAAACCAAAACCAAAAATATAATACTTCTTGTTCCAACTAAGATAAAAACATGATTTAAACGTCATTTTAAACAGAAAAAAAAAACAATGCAGTAAAATATTGGTAGGAAATTTAAAGATTTTTGTGTTCCGGACCCTCTTAAATAAATATAATAAATTTCTTTAGTAGCATTTTAAAATACTGTCGGGGCATAAAGGATTAAGAAGAATTATTGGTTGTTTAGTTTCCAACAATAATCCAACTATGCTTAATTGACTATAAAAAAGTATATAATTTTATATTTTTGTTAAATTAAATAATATGAAATTTTGAAGGATATAAAGTCTGATGAAATTCTAACTAGATGATTGTTACAAGATTTGTTTTCAGTGAATAAATTTATGTTGCTTAAATTGTGAATGACAAAGTGTGTTTTATTGACGAATCAATTATTAACAGTACTTGTGTAATTTTGACTAAGATGGAATTTCGTAAAACTAAAAATAAATATTTTTGAAACTAATTGAAAGACATCGAAACTTTAATGCAAATCTTTTAAAAAGCATTTTTTCATAAATATTTTAAGTATGTTATTTTTTAATGTACAATATGATCTTTCAACAATGTTAATATTTTACAATGTATTTTACAGCATTAACTTTTAATAACAACAATATGATAAAAAAATATGCTAAATATGTTTAAATTTACGTTTTAAAGATATGTATTCTTGAAATTTTGGTGATTAATTTTTTTTACAGAAATTTAAAAGTCAATATTGCAAATAGTTACTTCAATTACAGCCATTTAACAAATGATTAAGTTTGATTATAAATTGTCAAATGAACTATACATTGAAAACTTACTCTTTAATGCTCTGGTCAATGGTATATTTATTTCAAAATTGTCAGTTTTGAAAAAAATCTCAACATTTTGCAATGTAAGATTTATATTAAATTCATTAGATTAATGTTTACATTCACAAAAAATACAGAGCATTTTTACCACAACGTTTACTTAATAATGAACTTCGTTTTTCCTCATAATAATATCTCCGATTTGCATGTGCTTCAGAAAGTCTCATAACTTTTTTGATATGATGTTTTTATCAGAAAATACAATATAATGTGTAATCATTATATATAATTTTAGATCAAATAACTTTAATAAATCTTTGATAACATTATATTTATATGATACTTGTTATGTACAATATATTCATTTTAAAGCTAAGTGATAAAAATTTTGAGACTGAATACAGTATTAGTTGCAATAATTTTAGATAATTATTGTAATTATATGATTCATTATTTATACAATAATTATTTTTTCATGACACACATCATTTATCAAAGAAAAAATATGACAGAAATAATAATTTAAAACTTTTATGATAATTATTCTATTTTATCATTTAGAGACTTGTTTTTTTAACACGCACATTACTGAGCACAGAATATTGTAGATTACAATAATTTCAAGTTTGTTAGATAATTATTCTAATTATATTATTCATCATTTAGAGAATTATTGCTTTTTTCACAAAACACACATAATTTAGCATGGCATATTATAGACTTCACTAATTTCAAACTTGTTAGATAATTATTTTAATTATATTATTCATCATTTAGAGAAGTACTGCTTTTTTTTATATAAAACACACATCATTTAGTAAAGAAAAAATATAGATTACAATAATTTCAAACTTGTTAGATAAATATTCTCATTACATGATGTATCATTTCAAGAATTATAGATTTTTTTCTATAAAACTAACATCATTTTACAAAGAAAAAAAATTTTAGATTACAATAATTTCAAACTTGTCAGAAAACGATTCTAATTATATTACACCTCATTTAGAGAATTATTGCTTTTTTTTCAAAACATGATCACTTAACAAAGAAAAAAAAATATTGTAGATTACAATAATTTGATAACTATTATTAGGTAACTACTCTAATTGCACGACTCATTATTTCATGAATTACTGCTTTTTTCCCATAAAAAACACATAATTTATCAAATGAAAATATTTTAGATTACAATAATTTCCAATTTGTTAGATAATTATTATTATAAGATTCATTAATTAGAGAATTATCTTTTTTCTATAAAACACACAATAATTTAGCATAGCACATTATAAATTACTATAATTTCAAACATGTTAGATAATTATTCTAATTATATGATTTATCATTAGAGAATTATTTCTTTTTTCATAAAACATACATCATTTAGCAAAGAAAAAAATGTGATAAATTACAATGATTTCAAATTTGTTAGATGATTATGCTAAGATTCAGCATTTAGAGAATTATTGTTTTTTTTCAATAAAACACACATCATAGCATAGTATAAATTACAATAATTTCAAATATGTTAAATAATGATTCTATTTATATGATTTATCATTTAGGGAATTATTATTTGTTGTTTCATCAATTAGCAAAGAAAAAATTTGATAGAATACAATTATTTCAAATTTGTTAGATGATTATTCTAATTATAAGATTCATCATTTAGAGAACTATTGTTTTTTCAATAAAACACACATCATTTAGCATAGCATATTATAAATTACAATAATTTCAAACATGTTAGATAATTATTCTAATTATATGATTTATCATCCAGAGAATTATTCTTTTTTATCATAAAACACACATCATTTAGCAAAGAAAAAATGTGATAGATTACAATAATTTCAAAATGAGCAAACACTAGTAGAAGTGTGTAAACAGACTTTTCACCATTGCTTATAATGCTGATCTAGGAACTATAAGCATCGAAATTTCGAGCTTAGATGTATGAAAGATAAAATCTGAAACATTATGTATTTATATCATCGTAAATTGTAGGATGCGTATTTATTTGTTCAGTTGCTCTCCGATCTCTTAGCCCGTGATTATAAGTAAGTACTTTGTAGAGAAGATGCTTTTATTTTCCAAGTTTCAATTGAGTAAATTGTCTTATTAGATTCATCTGCGCACTTCACCGCAAGAAATAATAAGAAAAGAAGATAAATGCTTTTATGTTGTAAAGACGATGCAAGCCCCTTTAGAGTCCAGTGTAATCTGCCCACAACAACAATTACTAATTTTAAATTCTCGAATTTAAAATTATTGAAGTAAAAACAGTCTTTGCATTCCATGACGAAAATTCTTTCGAAGCATTATGTTTAGACAGTGATTTAAAACTGACTAACTTGCTAAGTTTAAAGGGAAACACCATTTTAGGGAACTGGTTTCTTAAAAATTACAAAAGCTGAAAAAAAAGAATCGACAACACATTCTATAAAATTTCAAAATTTCATCCAAAAAAACCGATATATAAATAATAACTTTAAGAAAAATATATATTAACAGTCCATCTATACTAAAAGTGTTAAAACTTTTTCAATAGGATTTTCATTAACGCATATTTCTAGATCTGCGAGAAGAAAATCTTGTTAGTGATAATTTTATGAAAAAAATGATACACTTAAGTACATAAAATTATTGAAAACATATGTAATAGCTATTTTTTTCTGAATTGGTGAGTGGACTACAGAAAAAATCCTTTTAAAAAGTTGGCACAGAACTCAACAATATTTCTATGAAATGCTTTCGAAAGAAATTTACTTTTCCATAAGTATGTAGTCAGAAAATCCATCTCAGTCCTGTCCATCTGAAGAAACATTTTTTCTTCAATGGAGAAGCTGAATCTATCACGATATTAAGTGGATTTATATTCTGACACATACATGTCTATTTACTTTGAACCAGTCTTTCATGTTTTCTTGGCACGACACATGACCATACTTAGAAAAATTGCACATGATTATCTGTAAAAATAGATTCTATATTACAGGCTTAATGATTTGCAAATGTGTTCGAAATTCAGTGTAATAGGATATTTTATTTCAGTAAAAATATTTAACAGGAGCAAGTTTAAAAGTAACCTAATTTAATCTGTTGTTATAGTTTAATTAATCTAAAAGTTACCAAGTTACAAAAAATATAACTACCAAGAAATTTACCAAAAAATAGGAGGCAATTCATAAAACTAAGCTTATAATTAAAACTATTTATATTTTTAGTACAAAATTACGCAACTTTTTAGAAAGTATTTACGTATTAAAAGCCGGATTAAACTTTCGAATTACTCCTTCATTTCACATTCTAATCCGCTTAGTATTATTGCTACTAGTACTATTTCGGACATTCAATGAAAGCAGGCGTTTAATGCCTGTGGAAGTCTTAAGTTGAATTTATGAGAAAAAGTTTACTTTTCCAAATTTTATTAATCAGAATCTTTCATTAATTATCCGATTATTGAAGAAAGACTTATAAATTAAGTCTTCGCTTACAATTAACAAAGTAATGTTAGATTTAAAAGGTAAGCTTTAAAATAAAATTTCAAGGATTTTTTAAAATTATTATTCTATTATGTCATTATTTGGTCCACTAAATGAAATTAAGCCTGCATATAAGATTTTCCTCTTATAATAAATATCTATATAGACTTAAAAATACTTTCTTTAAACGTGCACCTTTAAGTATTCCAACAATGGACAAAATACTCATGGAAGTATGATCATGTGGTAATTGGCTTTTCGTAGTTGCTTTTTTGGTAAATATTTGTCGTAGTTGCTGAATGTCGCACATCTTGCAGGTTATAGAAGTTGCAGAAGACTTCTTTGTAAAACAGTCAGGATAGCTATGCAGAATAGCACTTATCAGATACGTTCTTACTCCGAGAGCACCGTATGAAGAGTTCTCACAGTTTGTATCCAGAGTAGCCAAAGTAGCTACAGCAGCTTTTTCGACGTTGGATAATGTTTAACACCTCCCTTCGGGTCCCTCGGAGATGTGTGGCAGCGGCGGATATCTTGGATGATCTGGTGGGCAGTTACCATCGCTGGGTTCGTAAAGATGACATCTATAAATTATTTTTGCAATTTCATAAGATAAAGGTACAAAATTCTACTGCTAAGTGCAAAGCTTTAAAGGTAAAAAGATGTATCATTATGTTATTATAGATACCTGTCGATGTAGTAGTGTATTTGAATTTCAGTGTCAAATAAACGCTTTATCCTACTAAAAATATTGAACATTATTAAAAATTAACAATTAATTATTAAAAACATATATTAAAAAAGATGATTAAGTAATTATTTTCAATTGAGTTATTTAAATTAATTCTGATTTTACTGTTAATATCGAATAATTTATTCATTTTTCGAAAAGAAATATAGACGATTAACTTATTTTTTTAAAGTTATCAATATTAAAATTATGTGCCAAACTTACAATTTGTTTTTGGTATTTTATTGATTTTGGGGAACCACAGTTATATTTCGCACCGAAGGTTAACAAACCGGGATCCCCAATTCAGATCAATATGCAATCTTAAGTTTAAACTGGGTTTCAAACTCAATATATCTCGGTTTCAAACTTTCCCTTATCCTCCTCAGTTCTGAGACAAATTTTACATGGCATTACAAAAACCAGTTTAAAGTTATTACAAAACATTTCCCAAGATGCATCAGTTTATATATTCATCCTTCTAACATGCACACATCTTTTAAAAAATCTCGATGTAATTTTAATGATTCTAAAAACATTTAAACTAATTTAAAGGGTGAATTTTAGTGTTGCCACCAGACGACATCAGGACTGGAGAAGTGAATTATTAGAAAAAAGAGATGTGTCGGAATATGTCTTTGAAGTACTTCGACTTTTTTAAAAATTAATTTATGATTGGAAATTGTGTTTGTTCTTCTGAAATACTTCACAATTTTCATATACATTTTAATATCATGCTTTAACCAAGGATATTTTTATAACCGAGCTTTTGCAGCAAGATTATTCCATTTTTTGTAAGATCAATATATGAAAAGTAGATAAGTTTATTATATACTTTATATTATTTGTTTTAATATAGCGAAGATGTTTCATGTCGTTTTCACACATTGTGAAATAACAATTATATAATTAAGTTAATGCATGAAATTTTTTTAAATATAAATAAATATGGCTGGAATAAAAAAAATATTTATGTGTATATATATTTAAAAAATATATAATATTTTGAAATCAGCAACAAGTATTCTAAGAAAACTGTAATGAAATCTAAATTTTTGTTACATATTTTGATGCTCCCCCTCCCTTTTTATACATTAATATATTAAAAGATTTCAACAAATTATTTATTATTTTTGCTGATAACATAATGACAATTCTTTTTTAATATATTAGCTTAACTTACTGAAAATAAAATTCTGAAAAACATTATTTATATCCTTAATTCTATTTTTTTCAAAATATTCAGTGATAGCACAGTTTTAAAATTAAATAAAACATACAGATTATTAATAATAAAATTCATACAAAAGACCCCGTGTCAGAGCGACACACGATGAAATTATTTGTTTATGCTTGTACACTGATTTAAAGTAGAAATTTTTACTTCATATTCTATACACACTTACAGCACATAGTCAAAAGTCAACTGACACTTTATGTTTTAGACATTTTGTAGAATATGTAAAGTAATGCTCGACAAATTCTTCTGGAACGTTAAGAATATAAAGAATATGTTTAACCTTATTACTTTCTCCTATCTTCAATAGAAGAAAGTATTCTCCTATCTTCAATAGAAGAAAGTATTGTAATTGAAATTTTTCTTCTACTTCCGGTTTTCGACGGATTTACACGTTTTAGGGGTCAGATATTCCAAAAAAAAAAGGTTTTTAGAAAATGTCTGTCTGTCCGTGTGGATTCTCTGTGTGTGTATGTCTCTGTGTATATGTGTGTGTGCGTTTGTGTGTCCATATGTTGCCATTCTACCATCAAAAAGTGTATGTAGATATGCATAGAATTGAAACAATTTTTTTGTGAATGCTTTTTGGGTGTGGCAAGCTGGTTCTCCCTCAGTTTTGAAATATTCCGCCGGAAGAGGTCGCTGCAATAGCGATTTTTGTGCCATTTTCAATATTGTACCGACTAAAAGTGTATGAAGTTATGCATCGAATTGAACGAATTTTTTGTGTAAGTGTTTGGCTATGGCTAGTTGGTACTCCCTGAATTTGAAAAAAATCCACCTGAAGGGGGCTCTGCAATAGCGAATTTTGAGCCACTTTCAATATTTTAACACCGAAAAGTGTATGAAGTTATGCATAGAATTGAATATTTTTTTTTTGTATAAGTGACTGTAATACTGTTGACTATGATCAGCAGACCATCCCTAAATTTGAAAAAAATTCGCCGGATGGAGGCGATATAATTGCGATGTCTGTGCCATTTTTATTATTTTAACATTAAAAAGTGCTTGATATTAAGCACAAAACTGAATTAAAATTTTTGTGTATGATTTTTTTTGGTGTATGACGAGTAGATCCTTCCTAAATTAAAAAAAAAAAAAAAAAAAAAAAAAAAAAAAAAAAAAAAAACTGAATATCGTTTTATTGCTTATCGGTATAAGCCTAATGTGGTAATATTTGACTGGTTATAGTATTAAAAAAAACCCAAAATAAATACATTAAATTTGCAATTGAAAAAAAAAATATAATATGAATTACGAATTATAAAATAAATAGTCGAAAAAAAATAAGTGAAACCTACAATTGTTTTACAGGTTAATAATTATTATGTACTGCTTTATGCTAATTCTCAATTTCAAATTCTTCTTCCAAGTAGTTTTTGAACTATGATTAAAAAACTTTAAAATGGTGGTTTAAGAAAAACATAAATTGAAAAAATAAGTATTTATTTTATTGAAAAAATATTATTATTTTAATTGAATTTATGTTTCATTTACTAATTTATCCGTAAAAAAAATTTCTCTGAAAATTATGAAGCGAAATATGCTCTTTATATTCTTGCAGTCCCAGACAATTTTGTCTAATATTTCTCTAAATATTCGACAAAAAATATGAAAGCGAAAGTACCTGCAGACATTTGTCCATAAAATTTATAAGAAAAATTTTATAGACGTCTTGTTACTGATTCCATACAATCAATGATGCAACAGTGGCGCACCACACTTTGATTTGACACTGCTAAATTTTTGTAGCTTTCTTCAACTTACTTCAAGACAAAATTTCTGAGATATTCTTAAGAAGATACTATTAAAATTTAGTGGTGGCAATTGCCCATATGCTTCGCCACTGTTCCATCACTACATATAATTTATGAAATTTAACTTCGGATTAAATATACAGAAATTTCAACAGTAAAATTTAGAGATATCACATTCTCTCATTGTCCGTACTAAGAATTTACGTATGAATAATAGTGAGTACAATTGTATTATTTACATTTTACTACAACATACTTAAAAATATTTTGATCTGATAAAACTTTTTTTCTGTTCTTACAGATATTTCATATATTTTAATAAAAAAATGTGAGATCTCTAAATATATCTCCGATAGCAAACCAATATTGGTCAAACGTTAGACTATTTCAATATGTACAACACTGTTTCATTATTATGTTCTACATTCTGAAACCGTGCATGTTGAAAAATATGGAGAATACTTCTACCAATATTTATGCTTAGTATTTAAAATGTATTCGGTAAAACTTTTTAAATATCATACAATCTCAAATCCGCTCAGCTTGAGATAAAACATTTTGCATATATTTTTTTAATTGTGATATTTAAAATCATCTTCAAAAAAATTTAATTCATTATCTTTTATGCAACATAAAACAAATATTTATTTTTTTCATTTAAAGAGAAAATAATTAATTCGGCCACTATATTAATATAGATTGTGGATTATGCAGAGAAATATCGCATTTACTTCTTACCAGGTTTTCACGTATTTTTAACAAAAAAAAAAAAAAAAAAAAAAATATATATATATATATATATATATATATATATATATATATATATATATATATATATATATATATATATATATATAAAATCGTTTTAGAATTAATATATTATTTGATATTGCTTAATCTCCTAAACTCTATGACGTACGCAGCTTATGTTATGTAATTTCGGTCATTTCCCACAATCCGACAATGACGTACGCAGAATATGTCCTAATATCTAGTTTATTTGTAATTAAACATACTGAATTCGCATGAGAAAGTTCTAATTTTTACTTTTTCTTTAGAAGGGGATCGATTTTTCATAAATATAAGAAAATAAAATTACCAATCAAATTTTTCTGGTGTGAAATTAAAATTAAATAAATAAATAAATATGTCTGTCAGATACGGCATAGGTACGGCACGACTCAGCCCGTGCCCGAGACGGGCTCAGGATTTATGTTTATTTTAGTCTTCTGGCTCATTTTTTTAAACCGTAAAATCTTATTTATTGATGTGTAGAAAAGATTAAAAAAACTTTTTTTAAACTTAAAATTGCTTACTCATTCCTTTTAAAATCATCTTAATGCTATTTTGATCAACATTATTGGAAAGTGAAATAGTATTTATTTTAATATTACATTGCTTTTTCTAATGGAAATTTGTGATAATTACAGATTTATGTCTAGGGAATTTCCGGCGTCGATTTATTGAATGGCGCCAATCAAAATAAACGCAGCAATGAATTTGCTTTTAGTTGGCTTTTCGTTAGCAGAAGACATTTTTTTAATAGGATTTTTTTTATTTAGTTACATTAGAGAATATTTTCTTCTGCTATTAGAAGACGAGAATTAGCTGGAGGTTTGCAAATTATTTAATCTAGTGTGCACGAGTCATTGTCATTTTTCATATGAAAATAAATTTTGTAATTGTTCTATCTGTCTATTAATATGAAATCCGCTCATGCTGAGGACTTTGCACAGTTTCAAAGTCATTTTTCTCCGTAAGTAAATATAATTACCATGTTATTTTGATAGAAAGCAATTGATCAGCGTTTCCTCTTTTCCTATAAAAGCGTCGGATCTTTAAGATAACAGCGTCATTTCTTTCAATTTACGTAAATTTTAAGGTATCTGTTAGTCACGGAAGATTGTTATGAGAAAGGAATCGATTATAGTTAAAGATGTACATTTTTTACAGAAAATTGAAAAACGTTGTTTGATTTACCAGATTACAAATAGTGATTTTACAAATTTCATGCATTTATTTATTAAATACAAACGTGTCCATGAAATTTACTTGTTAAATTAGGGAAAAATTATAAGAAAAATTAAATTAGGGAAAAATTATAAGTTATTTTGAGTATCAAGTATATTTTTATTTGATACGGATTATGATAATATTGAATTTAAATTTTCATTTAACAATCATATCTCCATAAGAAGTTTTTGAAAATGAGACATTACTTTTGAAACAATTTTTAAATATCACACAATTGTGTTTTGTATATTTTTGCTATCGGGTTCGGACGAAATCTGGGGACGAAAAATGTGTCAGGCTCGGACGGGTCCGGGCCCCGAAAATCGAGTCCGAATTCATCTCTAATACGGCAAAACTGGTGCCTAGTGACATGCATCCGCTAACATTTCTAGAGCACGAGTGGTTAAAGTCTCATACATTTGTTTTGAAGCACAACATTTCGTCAAAATACTTCTTCCATATAATAGTCATTGTCCATATTTTTGTGTAGAACAACAAAGGATCATCATAGAGTAAAGCCTCCAAATTTTGACTCCTAACCAGAGAAACTGACACTACCAAAAACCTAACTCAAATAAGCATTTTCTTGTAAAATGTTGCAAAGTAATGTCATCTAGTGATAACTCAGACGTTAATTTTTATTTTGGAGCCAGTTTACATTTAGCACTAGAGGGTTAAGAAAGTATCCAATGAGAACAAGACTTAAAAAAAAAGCTATTTTGAAGCAATTATTTTATTTCTATGTATATTATATTTGTCATCCTAGATTTTTTTCGTAAAGTTACCTGCGTAGAAATTAGTTACAAGATACACATGATGTATTAGGGCTATGATTTATCGTTTATAGTCATTTTACTGAGTGGGTTCTGAGTTTTATTGAATGATTAATTTAGTTCACTGAGAGAAAGAAAGAGACAGAGAGAGAGAGTGGTTGCCGGTTATTGGTCCTTGAATTTCAATTCACTTCCAATTCATTTCAATTCACTCATCTGCCAAAGGTGTAAATAATTAGTAATATTAAAGAAAGTTGTAATCTATTATTTGAATTGTTTAAAAAACAAAATAATAAATTAAACTTATCTTGTTCAACTGCATTAAAATATAAATTATTCTACCAACGTCTGATACCATTTGTCAATTTTTGGATACCTCCATTACTAATAATTTAAAATGTGAATAAAGGGATACATACATCTGTAGTATGGTTTTATAAAGAAATAATGTCTAAGTATTTTGTTATTATAATGAAGTTTAAAATATTCTTTAAGTATAAATTCATTGAAATATAAAAGAGTTTTTTTATTCTTACCTTTACAAGTACAGTGTCCAATACTGGTTCACTTTGCGTTAATTTATCTTTTTTTTTTTTTTTTAAATAGCGTTATGTCAGTTGCTGGAGTTATTCCCCATATTAGTGAAAAAAAACATAATTTTTAATAATAAAATGTATAATTTTTTAGAATTTTGTTAACAGTATCTCTTGTACGCTTTCAAACAAAACAATAAGTGTAAAATGAATTTAAATGTTTGTAACAGTGATTCGAACAAGAATTTTGTTTTATGTGTCAGCCACTAAGAGTTTCACCTATATTGTTGTCTTAAATAGTTTTGAAAGCCAGATTTTCAGAGAGAAAATGCGTGACTTTTGGTCTACTGTATGCTCAATCTTTACTCTTTTATTTGTTTATTAGTGTGTTGTCTAAAACATATGCCTTGATAAAATAAATTTACCATAAAATTAATAATTTTCCCCTTTTTTATTGCAAGTAGAAAAAGATGCTTTCACAAACAACATGATCACAATCGATAAATTGTGAATTTCATTATTAAATGTTTTCATACATTGGCATATTTATTCAGCATGAGCCGGTATCTGTTATAAGTTGTTTTCAATATGGTCATATATGTATTTCCCCGATAAAAAATTAGTGCATAAAGTGGCATTATTAATATTTTTACTCTTTCATTGTGTCTAAAATTTGTATATACATAATTTAACTTAAACATTATGCATCTATTAATTTGAATAGTTAATTAATTATAAAAGTCTTTTTATTTACAACATTAAATGATTAACCATGTAATTGTATTTCTTAAGAAAGAAAATCTGTTATCAAATTTAAAAAGTGAATGTAGATTTCATAAATTTGCAGATATTAACGCATTTTACGCCGGACTCGTATTAATACGTTTTTATAAATTTTACTTAAAAAAAATGTATTCACTCCTCGTGACTTTTGTACGCTGCCTATTGCTATTTTAAAAGTCACCCACTTCTATAATAAGAAAATTTTGTATTATGAAAATGGCGGAATTTTCAATTTATTACTTGTTCTTGTTAAATACTGGAGTAAAATGTATAAAAACTGTAAATTTGGGAAAATGCATTACCAATTAATCGTTAATATAAATGAAATATTCCACCTAATTTAAAGATATATTATATGAACCGCTGTCATAGAAAATAATTTCACATTCTCAGCCAATAAATATGATACTGGCGGATTATTGGACCAATAATGCTTTGCTAAGGAGATGTTTTAAATTAGATTTCATATTATTTTAAATTACAAAAATAAACTAGAGAACGATATACACAAGCCATATGTTTAAATCAGCAATTAATTGCAAAATTTTTGTTTCCTTTTGCTAGTATTATGCTAGTGATATGCTTTTTTGCTAGTATTTGCTAGTATGCTTTTTGAATGAAAATTGCGCTTTTTTATCACACGCCTTTTTTTGAACAGAATACACATAAATTAAAAATACTTTATTAAAAATTTTGTTTTAATGTTAAATATATTATTAAAGGGATAAACATTGCTATGTTACGATAGCTTAAAAAAATATACAAAACTGAAATGAAATAGTTATTCTGACATATTTTCATACAACATTACATTAACAATGTAAATCATTTGATTAATGTAATACATTTTAATGGGAATTTTAAACATTTAATTATTTACAAGTTTTTGGGGTTTGGGAAGAGACAAAATGTATGCATTCTAAATTTTATTATTTAAATACATCAATATAGAGGTATATATTTCTGCATGAGATAAGAATTTTACCATAAAGCTTACTTTTGTAATTTGTTTATATTTTATATCTTACAGCATTTCTCATTTTGAAGTGTTTAGTACATAATTTTATATTTTATTGTACGTTTACAATTTTAAAAACTATTTGAGATTTCATTCACTTATGAAAATTTTCATTTTATTATCATTATTATTTTTATGATTATTATTTCTTAATCCATATTTAATTAAAAATTTAAAAATTGGCATCTTAATAGTTTTGAAAATTTTCCCAAACATAAATGATTTTTTAATATTTTAAAATTTACTTAATTTTTGCATGGTTTTAAAAGTTAATAAACAATATTCAATTTTTCTTTTCATTGCAAACATAAATCCTAATTTATTTCGCTTTATTTATTTTTATCTTATTCCGAAAATACGTAAATAATAATAATAATAATTTTTATCAAATTACTTGACTTTAATCAAACTAAAATTATTTGGGAACATCATAGAATTGTAAAAAAAATATTTCAATTTACATATTAAAAAGTATACACTTCACATACAACTTTTCTAATGGTTGTTTTCTAAAACGTTTTGATCCTAGCCGGATTTTTCATCTTTAAATTACATAAATATATACATAAATAATAAACAATTAACACAAAAATAGCCTGAGAGCACTTGGCATGTAAATGGCATGTTACAATTTCATATCATGCAAAAAAGTTTAGATTAATAGGTTTTACGGAAATAAATTTGTCTGACAAAGAAAGATAGAAAATTATTTGTGTGCATGAGATTTCCATTGAAAATACAACAAAATTATCGAAGGAAAACATTTGTAACCATTTTAACAGTTACATATTTGAGTTTTTTGTAACAAGATTTAGTGAAAGTTATACAGTATTTTAGTAAAATTTTGGGTAAAAAACAAACCTATTTTCAGATTATTATACATGTATATCACAAAATACAGATTTAATACTGTAAATCATAGATAATATTGTTATTAAATAATTTTAAGGCATAACTACTATTTTAATTTTACATTTATAAATGATTTTAAACAAAATTTATTTCACAATTTTTAAAAGCCTTTTTTAAAAAGCTCCTTTAATATTCATGTAAATACAAGCATTAAAGATCCTTTAAATTTACATAAACACGATTCCGGCTAGGATCAAATTATTTGCAAGTTTATTACTGTGCTCATGGATTCTTAAAATACAATTAATACAAATTTGAAATGGATTAAACCTGAATTCCCGATATATATTTTATTTTCTAATGAATTTCGCATTTATATGAGAGTTGTAAAGTTATATGCCAGACTTTGAAAGACAAAATGTAAAATACTGCTTTTAGTATGTTAACAAACAAAAAGTAAATGGCCAAATTATTGAATATATATACTGAAACATGAATTTTCATTTGTAAAAATATATTTGTAACATAATGTAGAAAGGTGTTATAGGGGAGAGCGAAATTTAAATAGATTACGGGACGGAATTTAAGTTTTGGATTGTGACAGAAAGGATTCCAGAAACATGAAATGTTTTAAGAGGGAAAATGTTTTTTTTTCTAAGCGTGTTAGTCTCATATGGCTTATGCATATCCAGCTTCATCTATTTTTTAAAAAATAATTAAATGTAGAAACCTTATATTCTGGAAATTTTTTCTTTGTTTTTCTTTTAGAAGAAGGCAGTGAACCAGTTGATACGGCAGTGGGAGGACCTTTAGGCTCGGGTTCTACTTTGGCTGTCCTGACACCTCTTATGGAAGCAGGGACTGGAGGTGGCAGGAAAGCGTTCTCTTCTGATGAATTGGCATATGAATCTTCCGACGGTGGCGGGCTAGGAGCATAGTCGCAAGGTTCTGGCACTCTTCTGGCATTAAATTTCCTAGCGTATGAGTAGTCTCTTTTGCTTGTGACAGGCAAAGCTTCCTCACTGGCACTCCTCACTAACTGGTGGGACGAATAGGTGCTGCCTTCATCATCTCCACTCTGGTCCTCGTCGTCATCGTCCTCTTCCATAGAGTAGTGTCCTCTCTTGGTGGAGGAGGCGCCACTTGCCTGAAGCCGACCGAGCAGGTACTGGAGGCCAGGGTCAGCCTTTCCTTCACTGCCCGAACGGTCTTGCCTGCCGAGCAAGTAGTGCCTGTCCGCCTCTGGTTCACTTAAGCGGATTTCATCAGAACAGGCAGGAGACATGTGATTGGATTGGCTTTGTGTTTGTTGTAAAGGATGGTGTTCTAACTGGCGCAACAGATCTTCCAGATTTCTAATGCGGATGGGAACAGGCATGGGTTCTTCCAAATCTTCATCTACGTTTTCATCACGGCCCTTCACACTTCCCAATGTTGAATAGTTCATGTCGCTAACACTTTTATGGCTTTCTTGAGATGGACTGCGTTTACTGTCACCCATCCTTTGCGATGCTGATTGCAGTGCTTCTAGTATTTCTTCGTGATAGCCATTGATATTTCTCAAAGTCCTTTCTACATCACTGGATGAATCATTTTGGTTATCGTCTCCCTGATCGTCGTCTCCTTCCCAGCTGTCTGTCCTTCCGTGCTTGAGGATACCCTTCTCTGGGACTCGGGTCAGGTTATCTGGTGACAATTCAATAAAGGTAGACACCTCTCCGGGGGCTTGTTGTGAGCTTTCCACTGGTAACTTTGGGGGCGTATCCTGCTTCCTTCGTTGCATCTCCTGCAACTTGTCCTCCCTGTTGGGACGGGGTCAACAATCGGACTCGTGACAATTTTCGGACTGGGAACCATAAAGACGGGCCGGAACGTAGCCCTGCTCTTTCCTATCTGGAGACCTTTGGTCAGCTGGCTCCGTAAACTCTTCTTCGGCAGATTGTTTGCATGGGATATAGCCCTGACCAGAGCTGCAACAGAACAGGAGAGAAACAGGGCTAGATCCGAGCCCAATCTACGTTCTACTAAGGAACCTCAAAAACTGGCTTAAGTAAAATGAACTGATAAATTTTCCATCAATCGATCGTGGAACTGAGAGGTAATGGAAAAACGTATTGATTTTTATTTATCTAAATCTCATTTTTTTTAACGGACGAATTTTGGAAACTAAAATGTTTATTAATTTGTCTGTTAAAATCTATATATTGGTCTTTATTGCAGCTTAAGACTCATAAAAGTGATGGCTGAAAGTACAAATTTCTAAAGTAGTTAAACTTGAGTGCTTTTTTTCGTTTTAATTGCGCGGTGTTTTTCTTCAAAACTTATTTTAAAAATCAAGGTACTCATGATACACGATTTAGTGGGATTTGTACAGCTTGGGGGGAGGTGGGTAAATATTATGCAATTTTTGTTTTAGTTATTATTTTTTAATAGAATGGAATCTGCTCCAAATATTTATACTCTAATTATAAATTGACAATTTCCTCCCCCAAGAATAGTATTAAAAGTCAGAGTTAGCACATTTCACGAAAGCAGCATGTAGGAAAAATTACGGCATATGAAATCGTTCATTTTACAATGTAACAAGGAGGATTTTTTCCTCTATTGTGCACATGTCTGCGTGAATGCCTAAAGCATAAATTGTTTTAAAACATGCAAGTCTACTTTCAGCAACTATTCATACAATCCGTTAACATAGATGTTAAACGATTGTTCCTTCATTATTAATTTTATTATTTTTAAATGAATGTTACTTAAAATTAAAAAAATTGTGATTTTTTTATCTCCACGTTTTTCTGTCACTAAAAGTAGCAGGAAAATAGTGTTACTACGTACGTAATTTCAAAATGAAGTGTGGAATTAGATTTTGCAAAATTAGAAAGAGTGAAATACACGACAAGCAACATTCCATGATCCATTAAATTGAAAAATTTACTCCAGTCCATTATAAGAATAAAAAAGCGAGATGGGAATGAAAACAAAATATGCATAGAAAGAAAAATGAATAAGCCTGTTCTAAATCTAAAGGAAAATTAGTTGAAAAATTAATTTAAAAAACAACAAGCCATTTCCCACCAAGTGCTCTGAATTACTTTTTTCTACAAATTTGACTGCTTAATAAACTCATTACATTTAAATAAATAAATAAATATATATATTCTATTTTCAAACATACTTTGAATGTTACTTTAAGTATCATAAAATGGAATTATGTAATTTCTTCTTGCAATATTAATTATACGCATTTTGTAAGGGAATTACATTTATAATATTTTTTTCTGAGACATTTGTGTTAATATTTTAATAACAATCTTTACTCTATTTTTTTGTAGAAATTTTTTTAATCTAGACTTAAAAATTTTTTTTTTCTACGCCAAAACTTGTTAAAAACAAAGATGCTGAAATTAAATACATAAATACAGACATTTTTACTAAAAAGTTTCAAAACTGAAAATCTTTAAAAAACATTGAACATTTAGATTCAAACTTTTTAAAATATCCCCGTCAGTAATATAAATAAACTAATTCACCAGAAATGACATAAATTCCACTTGCAGTTGAGAACTCACAAATAATTTAACATTGAAGTGAGTGCTTAAGTCAGATTAAAATGGCATATTCAGCTGTAACTGAAGTAGCCTCATAGGGTAGAAATTTCGCCAATCTAGCAAACCATGCCTCCAGTAAAATATTGCTTTTGTGTACGTTGCAATTTGATTTAATGACCTTTGCATTCTATAAATCTGGAAAGTGATCAGTGGCTTGTATGGCATGGGCTACAGTTTTAGAGTTTCTTAAATGAAAAAGATTCTGGTTTTCTTTAAACCGTATTTCCAAGGTATAGCTAGTTCCTCTGATATATTTTGTGTCCCACTGTTTACATCGGATACCATAAATTTTTCATTCAGCTAAGAACGGTATGAAGTATTTGTATTTAAAGTTACAGAGGGAACCTTGTAAAAATTTTTGTGGGACAAAACAAGATCAAAGGCTAAAAGTTTTTATTTGCTTTTACGCTGTTTAATTAAATTGTCTGTATTTATATATATGTTTTCAATTAATTATGAACAGACGAAATATCTTTTTTTTTTAAATTTTAAATGAGGATGTGGTTATTTAGAAAATGGATTGCATAATCAAATTACGAAAAATACCTTTTACTCGTTACTTTTATAATTATGACTGTACACTTTCATATTTTTGAAATTTTGAATGCTTCATATAATATATAAGAAGAAAAATTCAGTCTGAATTTAAAAAAAAAAAAAAGAATATTAATGCAAAAAGAAAATTAATATTAAGATAAAGAGTGTATGTAACAAAAACAAAACTTACACGTATTTTTCATTGAATAATAATTTTCGTTTTAAGCAACAAAAAAGCTTCAACAAAAATAATTAACCTTAAATGAATATTTTTATTAT
Source organism: Maratus speculifer (assembly GCA_964019185.1). Lineage (NCBI taxonomy): Eukaryota > Metazoa > Arthropoda > Arachnida > Araneae > Salticidae > Maratus > Maratus speculifer. The sequence continues at coordinate 62,521,352 of OZ025294.1, forward strand.
TTTTAATATAAAAACTTCATCTTTAAATCATTTAGTTTGACAATTAATTATGTTGTTTTTGAATTAAAGCATTTATACGCTTAAATTATTTAGTTTTTGTGATTATTATTTGGGAAATATTATTTTTAAAAACTTATCTCAAAAAAGAAATTAAAAGACATGCAAAACGAAGAAGGACAAAATGTAATCTGTATCATTACCTGTAAGATGGCATGCTGCCGAAGGTGATGATTCTGTTGACGTTTTCTTGAGAACCGTCTAATTTTTTGCCCGAAATGGGCATGTGTAGCTTTTTCCCAAAGCGTCTTTTAAGATAATCGGAGGCGCCTTTCGGTAAAATACCGCTGCGTCTAAAAAAAGAAGACAAATATAATCAAATAGCAAAACATCTGTATATATATATATATATATTATGCCAACGTATGTGGCACAAAAATTTAGATTATTTGTGAATTGATTAATGGTAATATCCAAATGAAACACATCTTATGGGTTACTATGCAAAAGTCCTTTGGTAAGATTTATGCTGTGTTAAATTGGATTTATTTGTTTTGTTCCTTCGCTGCAAATATGAAATTTCAAAATATCATTATTTTTATGTTTTTCTGTTCTTTTTACTTAAAAAATAAAAGTAATGAATTTTAAACTTTTCAGTTTCAAATTAAAGTTATGTATTATAAATGAAATGAGTGAAAGGATTACATTATTATATTTTAAATAATTAATGAAATACGAAAAAACGCCACAGGTACAATAATATATATTTTTTTGTGAAGTAATAATATATTTTTTTGTGAAGATAGAAGAGCTTATATTCTTTGAATGACAAACTGATGATTCTGAGCATATCTTTAATATCAATACTTTTCGATGTTGATTGTCTAATGTGAAGAGGATTACAAGTTTGTCCGATAAATTCCACGTGACATATGTTGAAATTAATGAATAAATTATGTTATTCGTCTTAAAAAATATACATTATTTTTAAATCTAGAATTCTTATCAATCTGTTGTGCATAAGCGTTTGGGCTAGTTAAACATCTACAGCAGGGGCGCAAAAGTCTAGGCACCAGCAGACAGTCTGTCATCATTAATTTAATTTTAATTTAATATTTTTTTCCTAATATTTACTGTACATTTCTTGCTAGAATGCTATTAAATTTTCCGCATCTAATTTTTGCACCCCTGACCTAGAGGATGAATATTTTTTGTATTTAATATTAATAGTATTACAATAAGATATATAACGGTTTGACGATCCAAAGAAACTCCCTGACCGACCATTAGACTTATTATAGCCTTAATTGCCAGTTGCTAGGAATTTACTGAAACTTACCATAATAAGATTTATATTTGCATAAAAATAATATAATAGGATATATTAAATTGAGTAAAAATAAAAACAGTAATATAATAAATAAAAAAACGTCTTTTGTTTTTCTTGGTTAATGAATAAATAATAACAAAATATGAAAATGAATATTGATATTAATATGAATGATCCGAAGATGAATTCTATAATTTTATTAAGGATAAATATTAAAAATAAAAACTTGATTATTACATTAAAAATAAATAAATGAAAAAAGAATAAAATTGAGATAGTTATATGTAATACATACAGTTAAAATGAATAGTATCCTCAATGAATAAATAACTATAATAAAACCATACCTCTAAAATAAAGTAAGGTGAATACTTTGTTGAAAAAGAAATATCTAATTATTAATTATATGTGCGCTATCATGAGAAAAAAAAAAAAAAAAAAAAAAAAAAAAAACAGCAGAGTAGTGAAAATGAAATTTATAAAAATATAAATGTTCTAAGGCTGTATATAACTGGGCAAAATAAAGAGATACAAATGTTATAATTAATTGAAGGATCCTAAAATTCTAGAATAAAGCAACATTGTACATATATAGAAGACTATGGAAAATAAAATAAAAATATGTCATTAAATGCGCAAATACAGCAATAAAATAAAGTATTTAATAATTAGTAAATTTATTTAATATTGCCGAACAAGAGTTACGTATAGAAGTTGTAGTAATGCAGCAGTTGTAATACATTAATATCAATAATTTAAAATAAATTCATCATTGAAAGCGTATTTCCAGCTAAACTATTTTAATAAATAGAATCAATCACCATAAAAATAGTTCAACTAAAATATAACACAGCAAAGTACAATAACAGAAAATGTTTTAAGAAAATGAATAAAAGTGGAAATTTACAGGAAAAATTCTCACCAGGGGGGAGGGGATATCGTGCAATGTAATTAAAAATAACAGTTGATTTCTGAACGCGAAACAGCAAGCTGAGATTTAAAGGCTGTTTCCGTAGATGCATAATCGATTGTACCCATAATTAAGAATTAAACAAAACATATAAATCCTTAATGTAATAAAAGATATGAAAATGAACAACTAAACTACTATTAAAGAAACAGAAAAAATGAGATGTAAATTACCAACGAAAACTAAAACATACAAACAATGATTATTTTACATGAATAAAATTCTGTGTAGCTATATTTAAGATAGATGGATAAATTTATTAGAATATACTAATTAATATTTCATTCACTGTTAAAAGATTAAAGTTGAAACATAGAATAGTTATCATTATGACAGTCAGTATTATATAATGCCTAATAAATTAACAAAAGAAATTTAACTATTGAATAATACTATATTGAAGTATATTAATGTACTCACCCAGTACGACCTGCATAAATTTAGTGACCAATAAAAAAATTTCCTTAGTGTCTTTTAATTTTTAATTAAATTTTGTTTTAAATTTCCCATGTAACACCTCCCAACTTCCGCAATCATTCAAAAGAATGCATCATAATTTTTAACCTGATATTAAAAACCAGACAAAACCCTTCCACCTCAATATAATCATTCATCTGAATGTATCTAAACTGATAAACTAACTCTAAACTGATAATAATAACCATACTAAATCTATCGAATATAACCAATTAAATGTGATGTTCAATTATTGGCTGACTTTGATTATCATAAATATCAAAACAAAATTACGAGCATGTATACCATAAAAATAACAAATAAAATCTACTTGCCTGTAACACGTGGCTAGGAGAGCAAAAAATATAAATACGCTTCCTACAATTGTAACCAAAACTATCACTAGAGAAGGAGTACTGAGAGTTGAACCCTTGGTTACTATAAGAAAAGAAGATTAAAAAAAGAAAAAAAAAAAAAAAAAGAAAGAAAAAAATATCAGTCATGGCATTTTAAAGCTATAGACATACACATGTATATAAAGTTTCGAATGAGTAATTTAAAACAATGCTTGCGCCAAAATATGAAAATACTGAGATAGTTTACGATTATTTCCATTTCCAGTGTCGTCGTTCTCAGTGCTCATTTACAAAAAAAGTGTTATAGTTTAAAAAAATACATTTTCTAAACTTTTAAATGTGTTTTTCTCAAAATGGTATATTTTTGATAAGTGAGCAATGAAAAAAATTAATATTTAGTAGTTTTACTAAAATAACAAATTGGATTCCAATATCGAGTGTAACTATATAAGGTGTATATTTGTTTGGCGAACTATCAATTTCAACTTTAAAACTCTTTTTTTTTTTTTACTATCAACTTAAAAAAATCTTTTGCATTATTCACACTAAAATTGCATTCCCCCTCCCCCTCCAAAAAAACAAATTATAACATATATATATTCGAAAATGAATAATTTATGTGTTTCTAAATTCAGTTAAACAATTTTTAAACTCTTATTTGATTGTTTTAAAAGCACCGTTACAGAGCAGCAGTGCCTATCATTCAAAAAGGGGATTATGAATCATTTTTTTTGCTCTAAGATTTCTCATGATCACATTAATTTTACATTAAAGGTATCTAAATTTGTCTATACTAATCATGATTTCTATTAAAAAAAAAAAAAAAAAATCAATATTTCTTCCAAAAATTTATCAAAAATAAATAAATAAATAAATCTTAATTTAACAAGAATTACACTGGTAAACACATCTCCGCCTTTAACATTTATGCAATGTTTCTTTCTTTTTTTCTTTTCTTTTCTTTTTTTAAATCCGTTATACTGTGAGATTACAGTAAATGTTTAAATATAATGATTTTTGTGATTTTTCAACTAGTGTTCCAGAAACTTTTTTGAGAGTGTTTAGTGTAATGAAAAGAAAATGTATTAGAGTTATTACAAAAGGATATAAAACCCCTCATTTTTCTTTTTAAACTAGAAATTTTTTCTCCATTCATCTATGGAAAGCATAAAATTATATTTGTGTCGTCTAGGTCTCCTTTTTTGATAATTGTATTTATTGATTTTAGAATTACTATCACAAAGTGCACCTTTATTAAAATAATTAAAAATTTCAAGGGTCGTTCGGCCATTTGACCTTTTATTTGATTAAATGCTACAATTTATATTTGAAAAATATTCAAAGAATTATTTTACTTTCAAATATGCTTTGGAAATAAATATTATTTGAAAGAATGCTTTTTATTTTACGACATGGAGTGATGATAGTAATCTTACACTATTCAGTACAAAAGACATTTGCAATTAAAAAATCCCTGTCGGCTTGGCCTATAGGCGGAGGTAGATTTCGAAGAGTGTTCATCTCAGCAACAAAAAATAAAATATGATTAGAGATAAATCCAGTTTAACAATTTTCTTTGGCCGCTTTTAAAAAAATTTTAATTTATTTTTATGTAAGAACTGGTTTTTATCAAAATCATCTTAAGTGAAATTCGACTCAAATGCCCATTTTGACAACATATTTTGAAATACATTCTGACTTTATTATTAAAAAATCGACCAATACGCAAATTATATAGTTCCTAAATAACAAAAAACTGTCAATTGAATGCTTTTGAGAGCAAAATCGAATTTAAAAATAAGTCATAAAATAACCAATTTGTTATTTGAATACATCCTCAATTCTTAAATCATGATCGCTTTGGGATATTTTGTCCGAAGTGCTCACTTTGACAGCTTTAAATATATATATATGTAACCTTTATCAAAAAACTAACCAATTCGGCATATTACACAGTAGGGTGGATCGATTGTCTATGGCGAAAAATAAATTGCCATACATCAAAACCTACCTATGCGGAAAAGATGTTCTATTGTATGGAGATTAAGGGAAAATAATAAAAAAAAATTAATTTTAAAATTTAATGCTGCCACAAAAGGGTTGAATTTTTGAAAAAAATGAAAAAAGACCGAATTTTGGTTATATGATTTTTGTCAAAAAATAATTATTTTCATAATTTTTAAAATCCAACAATGCGGAAAAATCGTTATATCGTATGGAGGTTAAGTAAAAAAAATAATAAATAATAAATAAAAAAATTAATACTGCCACAAAAATGTTGAAAATTCGATGAAATTAGGAAAAATGGAAAAAGATTTAATTTTGGTTAGATTTTTTTTCTTACGCAAAATAATCATTTTAATATCAATCAAAACCTTCCTTTGAGTAAGAGATATTATATTGCATAGAGATTAAGTGGAAAAAAAAACTAATTTCGAAATTTAATACTGCTGCAAGTGGTTTAAATACTGCTGCAAGTGGTTTCGAAAAACTGGCAGTTCCAGTTTTTTCAATTAAGGATTAGTCTACTTGTGTGTGTAGCTTAGTGTACTTTGAGTATTACTGTACCATAGAGTTGTTAAAAAACTATATGAATTACCCTTTATTTGGATCTCGCTTTGATATGCCAGTAAATATGTTCCTTATTACAAAAACGTTATAAGATTTATATATCTGTATTTAAAATGTTACCGAAGCAAAGAATTCGTCTACATCTATTTATTTCCTGCCAGTGAGAAAGAGTTGCTAATAAGTTAGAAGTGACCTGTAAATAAGATTCAATCTCAATAATTTACCACTGCAGAATTTTAAGAAAAATTAAATTGTCTCACGACAAATATTGTGCTCTTCTTAATTCTTATAAAACAAAATAAGATATTGAAAGCTATTACAGTCTTGTGGACCATTTCCGAAAACACTGCCTATTTTTTTTCCCATTTCAATAGATTTGAATATGAATATGAATACTGAGTGTAAACTAAACCGACGTAGTGCGGGAAAACTCACTTTTCTGCGTTATCAGCTATCATTGAAAAGCCAAAATGCTGACGAGCTAGGTGTCACGCCACTTTTAGTGACGAAAATTTGCATCAGCCAGAATATTGGGCAGTTTGGACCGACACAGCAGGTGCTGCCATTGTGTCAGATGCACTTTAAGATGTGGGCATTATCTCTCAAAACTATGATTCGAATGCTATTGACAGAAAAAAAATCGACATGACAAAACAAGCCAAAGGCCACTCTATCGTTTTAGTCATTTGCTTTAGTCATTTGTAAAAGATTATGATCATGGCCATTTTCTTTAAACTTTGATGGGTGTAAAGACAAGACTACATCACTAGAAGACAATAGAAGAAAAACCATAATAGTAGCAGACTTGAGCTTGAAAAAAGAAGTTGTTTCCGAATACATATGCCACATATATACAAGTTCTGGGAGAGTCCCAAACAATTTGAAAACACGGCGTACATTTTTTTTTGTCATGGGTCAATATACATGTAAAAAGTTTGTTTCAATCGATTGTGATGAAATATCTGTTAACGTAGATACTAACGGATGCGTTAGTCGAGATATGAAACTAATTTTCAAGCGTCCACTACAATGATTTTTGTGCTAGATACACACCAATGAGGTTCCACTACGTCATCTTTTCGCAGCGTGGATGAAACCGCGGCTGGGGTCAAATGTTTTACTGGTGAAATAAAAAAAAAAAAATATTCGCTGCGTCAGAGAAGCTTTTTGTATTTTCATTTATGTCAGTACATGAATTCTAAAAGCGCGCGAGAGAAATCAAACGGTCTGCTGTAATCCTAATTATTGCATTAAATATCTATTTTTTACATTTACCAGCTTTTGACCTTTTGCAACGGATTAAATAGATCTAATTAAATAGGGAAATGTGTCGAACCTCCACTTACTGAGTGACTTAGTAACGACGTGATTTCAGAAACAATGCTAAATCCAGCAATCATTCTAGTGGCAATAACATCTACTATCAATATCTATTCACGCAATGATCATTCTACAAAACTAATAATCAAAATAGTCACGAAAGCATTTCATGTTGTGTATGGACCATAAATAAGAGACGGTTTTATAAAAGTCGAATTGAATTACAAAATCTCATGCCGATTTTCAATAGCAAACGTCATTATCGCTAATTGTAATGTTGACGATTTTTCTTGATTTAATAATAAACAAGCTGTTAAATAAGAAACTACAGTTTTAATCTTGTAATCAAATAAATACCCCCCTCATTGCAATAAATGTTAAAAATTCTAAAATTAATATTTTATTTAAAAAAAAAACACTGATTTTTTACTGTAAAAACGTTAAAATATATAAATTTGAGCCACATTGCGGCAGATTTAAATTTTGAAATTATTATTTTTAATTATTTTTCTCATACTCAGCATATAATATAACATCTTTTACGCATAGGTAGGTTTTGGATAATTTTTAAAAATATTATTTTGAATCAAAAATCATTTAGCCAAAATTAAATCTTTTTTCACTTTTTTTTCCGAAATTCAACTTTATTGTGGCAGTAGTAAAATTTAAAATTAATTTTTTTACTTATTTTTCCCTTAATCTCCATCCAAGAGAACATCTTTTCCGCATAAGTAGGTTTTGACACTGTGAAAAAAAGTTTTTCGATCCACCCTATTACACAGTTCCTAAATAACAAATAACTGTCAATGGAATGCGTTTGAAAGCAAAATTGAATTTAAAAATAAGTTATAAAATAACAAATTTGTTATTTTAATACATCCTCAATTCTTAAATCATGATCGCTTTGGGAAATTTTGTGCGAAATGCCTACTTTGACAGCTTTTTAAAAAATATATATTTAGCCTTTATCAAAAAATCGACGAATTCTCACATTATATAATTCCTAAATAATAAAAAACTGTCAATTGAATGCGTTTGAGAGTAAAATTAAATTTAAAAATGAGTCATAAAATAACCAATTTGTTATTTGAATACATCCTCAATTCTTTAAACATGATAGCTTTGGGAAATTTTGTGCGAAGTGCCCATTTTGGTAGCTTTTTTTGAAATATATTTTGCCTTTATCAAAAAACTGGCAAATCCATCACATTATATAATTCCTATATAAGAGGACCTGTAAATTGGATGCGTTTGAGAACAAAAATGGATTTAAAAATGGGTCAGAAAAAATGCAATTTGTTATACTTCCTCAATTTTTTCAATCACCATCACTTTGGGAAATTCTGTTCAAAATACTGTTTTTGGCTGTCTTTTTTGAAAAATATTCTGATTTTATCAAAAAACTGGCTAATACGTCAAGTTATACAGTTCCTAAATAGGAGGATCTGCTATTTTGATGCGTTTAAAATCAAAAGTGAATTTAAAAAGGACTCAGAATATAAGCAGTTTGGATTTAAGTTTTTTTCTCCAACTCCTATTTTTTTAAAATTAATTTTTGTTATAAGAATTGGTCATATGAAAAACTTGTTAACATAAAAGTCGTAGACATTATTGAGAAGATGTAAAATAAAATTAATTAGATTTGATTGCTTAAGAATTGAGTAAGTTATGGATTTTTTTCATTTTCCATCCCCTTTTTCTTTTCGTTTTTATTTTTTTCATCGGTAAAAGTTGTTCCTATCAAAAACTTGTAAATACAAAAGTTTTAGATAATTTTGAGAACATTTATAAATAATTTAGTTAGATTTGATATCTAATAAATTGATGAAGTTATGATTTTTTTTTCTCCCAAAAACCCTGTTTTTTTCGCCCCTTGAGTCCATTTTTAACTTTATCAAAAATCTGTCATGCATAAACTTTTGGCCCATTCTTTAGAAGTAATATAAATTTTAAACTGATTCGATATCTATTTGAATTTAGAAGTTATCGCGTTTTTTCTATTTTCACAAAAACCCTCCTAACTTCCACCCCTTGGTCCGATTTTGCCCATTAACGAACTTAACCGAAATTTTATGTCCCTTGATTTTATGTAAAAGTTTGAAAAGGATCTGAGCATAATTATGGAAGTTATCGTGTTCAGAAGAAAGTGATATACACCGATAGATAGATAGATAGATAGATAGATAAACTTTTTTACTAATGGTAGTTTTGGGGTCTAAAGGTCGTGATCGGTGTAGATCTGCAAAAATATTTCAGAAATTCCAACATGGGAGCGATCGCAATGGGTAGTATTTCATACGAAATCTACCTAATATTTCTTACGAAATCTACCTAAAAGAGATCGCAAGAGAAATAATCTTTAAAAACATACAACAGCGTTAAAAAAATAAATAAATAATAATAATAATAATAATAAAAAAAAAAAAAAAAAAAAAAAAAAAACTAATTTTCTTCAAAATGATCTGGGTTACTATTAGAACACTCTTGTAATGAATTTTCTATATGTACTGTTAAAAATCTGCAGAAAACTGTCCACCATTTGGCATTTTTAAAAAAATGAAAGTTAACTGATTATATATTGTTAAATGTATCTGACCATATTATTGACTATTTTAAGGATAGAATAAAATAAATTACTCTTATAAATCTGCTTTTATAAAAACGTTGAATATTAGAACTGTGCTGCAATTTTTTAACAGCAATGTAGATCCTTTCTTGACAGTGCACCATTATTTCTAAAACAGACAAACAAACTCGTCATTGTATTATCTCAGACTAACATACACAAATAACCCTTTAAGTATTCTGAAATTCAGGGCTTTCAAACATTGCTCTAAAATAAAACTATTAGTGTTGTAAAATATTCTCTTAAGTCCAGTAATTTATGATTCACAAGTTATTTGAATACATAAAACACTCTCCGATCATCTTAAACTTTGTAGAAAGCTTAGCTTTTGACCCCTTCGTCAGAAAATGAGATACTTTATTTCTTTTAGCCAATAGTATAAATTTAAACTATTAACCAAATAAATCTTTAAATGTATTGCTCTAAGTGCGTATTTATAAATGTACGTGGATGACAAGTCTCCCGATTTATTATTGCTACTGTTTTTTTTTTTTAGAGAGATATTAAATTTATTTACCGCAGAAATCTGCGATTATGTAAAACAAATTTTTCTATACGTGGATAGATGATCGTAAAAAAATTAGAAGCTTGGTATCTTTGAATTTGGATAATAGGCTAGAATCATTATTCTTCAGCATTCATCATAATTTTTACTTGTGTTCATCTCTGTCTGCTTAGAGGTTAAAATACCAATCGTACATATGTGCAACCAAAACAGGAATCTGGCCTGCAATTAATTGAAAGGTTCTCATAGGAGTTATCAAATACTCTTATTCAAAATGAAGAAGCAGAAAAAAATTATATAAAAAAATTTTAAAATTAGTTTTTCAGCCATAGTATTAACTTTAAAATATTAACCAAATAAGTCTTTAAATATATTACTCTAAGTGTGTTTGAAGAATCTGCCAAAATGAAATAAAAACTTTTTGTATGCTATAAAAGGGTATCTAAATCAATTATTTCACAGATTTATAAGTGTACGCAGATGACAAGTCTCTCGATTTATCATTATTACTAATCTTTTAATAGAGTTATTAAATTTATTTAACCGCAGAAATGTGCGATTATGTAAAGCGAATTTTTCTGTACGTGAATGGATGATAGTCGAAAATTTGGAAGCTTGGCATCTTTGAATTTGAATAACAGTCTAAACTCCTTACTCGTTAGCATTAATCAGAATTTTCATCTGTGGCACATCTCTGTAAACCTAGAGGTTAAAATACCAATTGTACGTTTGGCAATGAAAACAGGAATCTGGTCTGCAATTAATTGAAAGTTTTTCAAATAGGGATAATCAAATACTCATATACGAAATAAAGAAGCAGAAAAAGTTAATAACTTTAAAATTCGGGCATTTGAAGTCAGAGCTGCCTGAGTTAAAGCTGCTGGTCACTTATTTTCTGACTTCCCCTCCGTAACGTTATGTCTATAGGAGTTTAATGCATTTTTATATTCAAAATATCTCCTCAGGAAATTAATTTTTTATCTTCTTTTTCAGGGTTCTCTTCTTAAGGGTTGTCCCCTCTTTTTTTTCATAGTTCTTAAAATATTTATAAAATATTTGCTTAATTTAATATTTCATGTTTTAAAAACTGACAAAGTAAGATTAAAATTTTAGCAAATAATGCAAAATTAAGAGTAATGTTTAGAGATACTTTGAAAAGAAGAGACTTTTTTACAGAAGAGTTCACAAAAAAAGAGAAGATAAAAATATTAATTTCCCGAGGAAATATTTTGAATATCAAAATGCATCAAACGCCCATAGACTTAACATTATGGATCGGAATTCGGAAAATGAGTGACCAACAGCCTTAATGAGATCGCGACAAATCGTTCCTCCCCAGATGATTAATCCGTCTTTTCAAGCGGTGTTTAAACTTCAGACAAAGTCATTGCCCTTCTCAGGAAATTTGATCCGAAACTTACTATTGCAACTATTTGATTCATAGCGTATGATGGTTTTTAGTTCCTTACGCCATAAGTTAATAACCAGGGCTTTCTCTTCAGATGCAACTGCCGATTATAATATTGTCTGCGCTATCCCAATTCATTTATCAAATTCTACGTCATCTTACCAACGAAGGAACTTCTGATTGTTTTGTTCTTCCAGTCAGCAACAGCAGCGGTCTGGACATCTGCTTCGGGGGTGGTAAAGAGACTGGGGATGGGTCCGTACACCTCCGGATGTGCCCTCTCGTCTGCCCGCTGGCTGCAATCATACGACGTCCAGCCGCGATCACAGTAACAACTATTCAGATTCGAGCACACCTAGGGAAATAAAAGGATTATGTAAGCATATCAAAATACTTAGGTACATGAAAGCAAAACCACTTCTAGATAACAGATGTAAAATTTCCAAGTGGGTGAAAGAAGTCGGGGCCAGCATTCGAACCATGGATGTATTGGCTGAAGCCGCCAATGCTCTACCAACTGAGCGACCCCGGACACGAACACTGGATTCGCGTTATAAATTAATCTAGTATCACTTCTAGATAGTTAAGGAATAATAAAATAAATATTACTTTTATATAATATATTTCCTTTTTTGTGCTTTTATGAATATTTAAAGTATAAAACTAAATATATAGAAAATACAAATATCCAAAATGAATTAAGTGTACAGTTATTTCAATTTTCCTTCAAGGTTAAATTTTTACTGCACTGTAAAAAAAGTAACATTACTCCATAAAATTGGTGGTAGCCTCCACCACTTGCTGCCTCTGCTTTTATTGAATAATGTAATCGATATAAATGGTGTTACACAACACTAATGGTTAATATCATGCCAGTTATATCACTTTAATATAAGTTATTAAACAAGTTATAAAAGTTAACACTATTATCTAAGTTATATTACTCCATAAAATTGAAGCCAGCATGTTGCCATTAACTTTATGGAATAACGTTACACAATTTATATATGTAATATTGTAAATCTTTTTAAGTCTTTAAAAATGTCTGATTTGTTGGAGATTTTGTAAGTGAAGAATATGCGCCGATTCTTCATATAAAAATATTGAACTATGAGGTTAGAAGCAATTTTATGTTAATAGTCTGCCATCACAGAGTAAAAAAGAAAGAATAGAGATGAAGTATAGTAGCTTGAGGATGATGCCAAAAATGTAATACTAAAATCCACTACATTAGGCCCAAACACAATCACATGCTTTCGAAAAAGAAGAAGTAAACTGTTAGTAATATAGTTTTTAATTAATAATACAATGGAATGCTACTTTAGAAAGCTTGAATGTAAGCAAATCATTGTCATTTAAAGAAAAAAATGCCAAAGAATTCGGTTTCTGTCCCACGTGATTATGTTGTTTGGGCCAAATGAGGACATTTAAACTTGAGTAATAAAGCGCCTCATATTGCAAACCAATTTTACGGCATGATGCATCTCCATCTATCTTTTTCCTCCATGGCCTGCCGTGTCATCTGGCGATAAAAATGTAACTAAATTTTGTATTTTACATGAGTATACAAGCCATTTTTTCACCAAAACTGTCGTAGTAAGTTTTTTAAATTTAAATTTATAAATAATAATAATTGTAATATTGGATAGCATATTCTAGACACTTTTCACATATTAAATGACTGAGTAAAGTAGTGTTGAATGCAAAGGAAGTATTTACATAACCAATTGTTGAGAATGTTTATTCAATTTGTCGAAATTTTAAAATGAAATTTCTGTTTTTATGCATTTATAGAGTTAAAGTGTGCTTCAATTTGTGTTACTTAAAAGGTCTGATTTATTGTATTAAGTAAAATGTAAAACGGATTCAGTAGATTAAAAACAACCTACCCCGTGCCCAGAACAAACATAGTTCATGTTGGACGTTGGACAGTTGCCTGGCTCGATGAACTGGTTGACGCTGACGCAAGTCTGGTTGACACAGATCTGAAATATACGAAAATATAGTTGAGTCCGATCATAAGAATAAGTCATTTCGCCAATGTACGTTATTCTTTAATCAGGCTATTTCATTAATCGGAATCATATTATCTATATCTTAGAATATATATTTGTTGCCTTACATGGAACAAAAATTTAAATTATTTAAATATTTTATATTTAAATAGATTGATGAAGGCAGTATGTAAAAAATAGTAAACTGTTATATAAAATTAAGATGATATGTTGTTTAACTCAAACAAATCTAACAGTTTTAAATTTATTTTAACGCTTGGAAAGTGCATATTTTAATGTAAAATAGCTTTTTCTACTTTGTTAAAGATCATTACGTACTTGTGTTAAATAAGGTACTGAATGAGAAGACAGCCACTTTAAATGAGCAGTGTAATACTACTTCACTTTTTTTTTAATTTTTAGTATCATTGTAATCACATAAGTTCATCTATAGATTTCTGCCTTATCCCTTTAAGATTGGAAATATTTCCGTTTTTATATTTAATTTATTGAAATATAATGTGTATAAAATTATGTATTAAAATACAATAAAAATATGAATAACAGATATTTTTTAGTAGATTTTTAAGTAGATGGCTAAATGTAAAATATGGACAATATATTTTTATGCGAAACATTTTTTTTCGAGGAAAATCCATTTTTTTCTCATTGTATAATTTATTTAAAATATCGATTTCAAATTCGTTCATTTAAAATACATTTTAATTGAAAACATGTTAATATAAATTAAAATACAACGAAACCTTATTATGCTACTTAAAAAATCATTTTCCTGTTTTTATTTAATTTCTTTATCTGCCAAACCATATGAGGCCCCAAATTTTCATAAAAAAGCTCGATTGGCTACTAAGTTTAAATATGTTTGTATAACGCATCATAAAGTACATATCCCTTTTAAAAAGATCGTTTTGACTTATGATCATTTTGGCAAATTAAATACATCATAATGCTGGGTTTTAAATATTCGAAGAATAAAACATTGGACCATTCAAATTAATAATTATGAATTGGAATAAACGTGTTTTCATTAATATCCATCTTAAAACTATTAAATGATAAATTGCCGAAATATAGCTTAAGTTACACAATAATTTCTACTTTTTTACATTCTTGATCACACACAATTCCTTTAAAATGTTTACTAAATAAAATTATTTTATTCCTATTCTTCTCTTGAACGCATGTTTTTAGTAATGTTAACCGCCCAAATTTTAAAATTAATAAAGAGACAAATTATAAGTGAAAATGGCAGCATTACTTGCTTGGTTTTTCTTGGCTAAACGAACTAATATCGTATTTGTTTTTAACTTTTAATCGATAATAATCGATTTTAATTTTTAATCGATAGTAATTTGATTAATATCTAATGTAAAATCTACAATAAATAGCCAAAATACGATTTCGACTAAATATTTTAGAGCATTATTTTCTCGACTACACACTATGTTTAAACTATTTTGAAAACTCATAGCTTATTTGATTTCCTTCGTAATCGCGTTTTTAATCGTACATGATTAATGTTTATACCTAAATATTCATAAATAAATAAATAAAATATGACTAAAATAGAAGATTTTTTTCTCTCTCTTTTTACCTTCTCGTCCGCACACTTCGTTCCATCTCGCACCATGCCCAAGTCTGGTATGTCGGGGACATTCTGAGCACCTCCAATTCTAAATAATAAAAATAATAATTACTGTAATAATTGTTATAATAATTACTTTAGTAATTATAATAATTACCTTATATTAAATGTTCGAGACATGTTTTTCCGTTTAAATGTTATCCTAATTTTGATTAAAACTTTTCCTTTTAAAGAAAAAAAATAAACTAAAGAAAAAAGAAGAATCTTACGCTATATTGTAACCAGCAGTTCTTGATTTATTACTGTGAGAAGTGTCAAACTTCTGTACAGCTCTGCAAATAATAATACAAAGAATAAGTGAATGACATTAAATAATATCAGTTTTTCACACTTAAAAATAACTTTTGAGATATAAAGCAGTATTCATGAATCATGAATTGAAAATAAATTATACTAATTGATTATTAGAAATTATTTGTTTTAGCTTAATGTTTGATATGTTGAAAAGTAAATGAAAAATATTATTTAGAGCAAAATATATTTTACAAATTATCTTTATTTATTTGTGTCTTACGTACAAAATTTTGTCTAGAAAATAATTTTTTAAGCAGAACCTTAAAAAAGATTCTTTTAAAAGTATCACGGATGTTTATTTAAGTATGGAAAAAACAAAAATATTTAACTTGATTTACACTAGAAATTGAATCATACAACATGAATAGTATTTACAATAATTTAAACATCTAAAAATTTACAAAACACAGAAAATATTTTACATACATAAAAATATGATTAGAGATTCTGTATTTTATAATAATAAATAAAATGTAATTGTTAAATTAATAATAGTTCTTAAATAAATTCTAATTAGATTATTTAATATCTGTACAATCATTTACATGACTAGATTCGTATGTAAAAAATGAAAAGGCATTTCTTTGAAAATAGAAACTCTATTTTTTTTTTTTTTTTTTTTTTTTTTTTTTGCTAAAGAAAAATAAAAAAATCATTTAAAAAAAACAGAAAATTGTTATTCTTAACATGGTTTTGTATTTTAATAAGCAATTCATATTACCTAAGAAAGGTGTTACAAAATGTAACAAAAACAAATAACTTTTGACATATTTCGGTTCCAGTTCATTTATTCTAATTAATTAATTTCAATTAATTAATTTATTAATTCCAGTTTATTTGTTTATTTATATATTTTGTAACACATTTCTCAAATAATATAAATTTTTCATTAAAATGTTTATGAACAGGTGAAGTTCTTAAAAACTTGTGATTTTAAAAATCGAATGGATAGCGCAAGAATGATAAATTTAACATTATAAA
Organism: Maratus speculifer; assembly: GCA_964019185.1. Taxonomy (NCBI): domain Eukaryota; kingdom Metazoa; phylum Arthropoda; class Arachnida; order Araneae; family Salticidae; genus Maratus; species Maratus speculifer. The sequence goes on from OZ025294.1 coordinate 62,537,826, forward strand.
TTAAATGCACTTATACTATGATATTAATTAATTAATTAAAATAAAATAAAATTAAAATTAAAGTGAAATAAATTAAACATATTCAAAGGACAGTACTTGAAGCATTTGAAAAGTAGGATAATTTATAAGATCATCAATTCTTTTCAAAGGAAACGGCCGCTTATGTGGTTTGCTTTTTTTTAAACTCAAAAACGATCTCAGACACAACATTTTCAGTACTATGAAATTAGTTTGTAAAGGCTTACATGTATGATGCATTCAACTTACTTGCACTCATATTCTACTCCTTCAAGGTACACTATTGTCCTCGAATATTGTTTGTCCATGCCTGGCACCAGGGGAGTTCTCGAACCTCTCTGACATTGCAAGGAACCGCATCGGACATTTCTGTAACAATAACATATTTATGAAATAAAGATTATTAACAAATTGGGTAATTATAAAATAAATCCTAGAATATTTAAAGTAAAAAATAATAATCATATCAATGTACATTTCAAACATAAAATTGCAGTGATATTAAAATTAAGAGAAAAATTTCTATATAATGTATAACGAAAAAAAAAAAGTTCAGTTATTATATATACCTCGAAAAAGATCTGTTGATACATGCATATATTTTATAAATATTTTGAATTATTTTACTGAATTAGTTTGAATTATTTTGTTGAATTACAATCGTTAAAACATATAATGCTACGACATTAATAATTTGAAAAAAAAAAAAAATCATTGTATTAGGTGGGGTGAATTTAAATGCAAACTTTTATTGTTGGATTTTAATATGGTTGAAAATGAGATAAAAGTGGTCTCAATTTAAGGAAAGAGGTCCATTCTTTTGCTTCAGAACTTATACGCTTTAATGAAAGTAGTTGAACAGGGTACATTTGTCCCACTGATCCATTGTTGGAGGACTAAAGTTGCGTTCGGAGCTACTTCGCTCCCCCCTCAAGAAAAAAAAAAAAAAAAAAAAAAAAAAAACTTTTTTAACTTTTAGTTGCAGGTTGACGTTTTTTATCTTCCGAAATAAATATGTTATTGTACCATTCTAAAAAGAAGGCTTGTAGCCACAAACGAATTATTTTAAGTTTTGCAGCATTTTTTTTTTTTTTAATCCAATTAAAGCAACGCGGATTTTTAGATTTTCCAATGAGAAGCAAAAGAAACCTGTGTGATCCTGTAACATTTCCATGTACCAGAGCGTATATGAGATCCTGCTGTACATGACTCGCAAATCTAAATTTCTGTGAACGCGTTTGGTTAACCAGTCGTTCGGTTGACCGAGGTTCGGATAGCTAATGCTCTACTGTATGTAAAAGGACTATATATTTAATAATGCAACATGGTTGAAGAGTTTAACTCCTTCAAATGCGGTAGAATAATTTAACAGCGTTTCTCGGCATGATTTGTGATTCAAAATGCATATACAGAATTTATTCATGCTGGAAAAGGAATCTGAGTTGGCCTTTCTAACGTTCCATTTATCAGTGAATAGGCCATCTTCAATGAGAAGGGTGAAAGCTGAATAGGCCTTAAGTAAGGCTTCAGTGAGAAAATTGAAAGCTGAATAGGCCTTCAGTGTGGCTTCAGTAAAAGGATTGAAGTCTGAAAAGATTGTATATTTTTTCTTGCTCAGGTACTCGAGACATGTAAATGCATTTAAGCAGATATTTATATACGTAAAAACATGAAATGCGCATATACAGGGTGTTTTTAAAGTCCTGGACCCATTTTGATGTTTAGTAATTAATAAAATAATGAAGATAGATTAAAATTAATGACATAAATGGTTAGATAGACTCAGAAAATTTCATGACCCTTGTCAATGAACTTCCACGTGTGCCCCCTTCGTCGCACGATAAATATTAAGTCGATAGTCGGTTCCACGTCAGGTAGCGGCAAGCATGTCGGCATCCACAGAGGCTATTGTGGTTGTAATTCTGGCTTTTAAGTCATCAATGTTTGACACTCTCCTCCTGTAAACATTGTCCTTTACAAATCCCCAAAGGAAAAAGTCCAGCGGCATAATGATGCACATTGATGACTTATGCAGCACATTGATGACTTAAAAGCCAGAATTACAACCGCAATAGCTTCTGTGGATACCAACATACTTGCCTCTACCTGGCGTAAAATTCACTATAGACTTGATATTCTCCGTGCGACGAACGGGGCACACGTGGAAGTTCATTGACAAGGGTCATGAAACTTTTTGAGTCTATCTAACCATTTATGTTATTCATTTTAATCTATCTACATTATTTTATGGGTTATTAAGCATCAAAATGGGCCCGAGATTTTATAAACACCCTGTATATTTACGTCATTTTTGAAGCGAATAAGGTTTTTCATAACTCGATAAATAAAAACTGCATTACTAAATTTTAAATTGTAATTCTTTTAGTAAAACTGTTCTCTTGCTGTCGTGCACCAGAAAATTGCTTAAAGAATAAAATTTTATAGCTGTTATTAAAATTATTTTTGCCTTAACGAAAAATGAAAATTACTGTTCGATTTCTGAGTTTTTGAACTAGAATACCGACAAATTTCCTGAATTTAGCAGTAAAATTGAGTCATAGGAGAAGAATGTGCCTAAAGATAGTAACTTTCGATTTGAAAGCTATGTCTTTAAAACAAGTAATTTAATCTGACTTTCAATACTAACATATATAAAAAGGAAGAAATTTTGCAAAGTCATGCATAAAATATTTTTCTTACTCTTCTGCGCATTTCACATATCCTCCTCTTCCATCTGTCCCGCAGTTTCCATTTAGACTTCCCTGCGTATTGAAACGGGCAAAACACTCTTTCTCAGACGCTACAGCTCCTAAAATGCAAAAAAGTTGAATAAATAAACAAATAAATGAATGTTACAAATACCTATCTCAGAATTGGAATACCATTGATTTATTTTCTAAGTTTAGAACCAATCATTTCAATAAACAAACTGTCCAATATTTGAACAAATAATTTTATAATACTTGATAAAGGTGTAACAAAAAGTGAAAAACCAATGTTATTGACATGTTTCGATTCCAATCTAATAAGAGTCATAATCATAATAAAAATAAAAATACAAATCGTTTCACGGTGAATACAAACGGTACGTGACAATGAGATGTAAACAAAAACCACGCGCTCTATTGTAAAAACAATAAATTAAAAATAGACCATGATCAAAAATTAATTTCCAACTTGGTTCATCCTGTTCAAGCTTTCTTGAGGCATTTATTCATAAACTTTAACCATAAATTAGGAATAATAAAAGTTATCATTGCAAACAAAATTTTTACGCGTATAAATTTCAATAGACCCTTAAAATGGATTTCCATGGATTCAAACAGATTTTATAGATTCAAACGCTTATATAAAATGTGAAGTTCTTAAAATCTTGTGATTTAAAAATCTAATAGATGTAATAACTTTTTTATGAGAACTTCCAGTATTTGAGCAAACAATGGGGAAGTTCAATTAATGGCAAACAATGAAGGACCCCATTATTCACATGATTGGAAATATGAAGATGTAGAATAATTCACTGGACTACAGTGGACAATGTTTATTTAATTGTGGGGGGACAGCTTGTGCCAAAATATTTTTATACTATAGGGTAAAGAGGGGTAATTATGACCACTTTATACATTTTCAACATTTTTATTATTATTATTTTTTTTTATTTTTCTATTCTATTTAGAAAAGTGGTGTTTTTGGTACATAGGAAGTAACTTTGACCCTTTAAAAACACCTCTTAAAATTTTTAATTCTCACAGTCCCCTTTTTATTAAATTAAAAATTGGTTATAATGACCCCATCAAAAACTCGCAATCACAAAAGTTTAGGGTAATTAAGATCACTAGTCGAAAAATTATTACCATTATATTTCTCTTTTATACTTGCCTACATACATTTGTTTTGGGTAATTAAGACCATTGACAAATCTGTTTATAAAAAAATTTGGTAGACTTCGTTCAAATTGCTATTTGGATCTCACAAATGCTTCAGACTAGTGATAAAGAATATCTAAAATAAAAAATACATTATGAGGTTAATATGTGAGACAAAATTTTACCATTCACAGTTTTCTCCTTTATCGCGGTGTTCACAATTACCCCCTGGTCACAATCACCCCCTGACCCTATCTAGTTCAATTTTCAGTTTAAGATAAATCTTTTAAATTACAACTTTGCGAGCTGAATTCACCACACTTATCAGAGGGACTTTATGAATGCACCTTTGTTGGCATTCTAACACTGTTTCTTTTTTGACATTTCTTATATATTAGAATAAGCCTTTTTGATATAATGGGCTGATCCACACCAGATTTATTTCATTGGTCTTTTCAGTGTCTAATGACTAGATAAGTGCTTTTCCTCCGCTACTTATATAATGTAGCTACATATATAATGTATACTTCGTAGTTCTCACAGATCCCTTTTACCAAGGTCAGAGGCGGCCATAAACATTTTCGGGACAATTTTTTTTCTCTTTAAATGGCACTATTAATATAGGTGATACATTTTCTTAATTTTGTATTGTTACAGAAGTTACCTACATGTCTATAACATGCAATGCTTCTGTTTTCAAGCACATAACTGATAGTATAAAATGTACATATACAGGATGTTTCACAAAGGACCCCTAACTTTAAAAATCTATAACTCGGAAACGATGATAGATAGAAACCTAAAACCAGTGATGTGTTTATTAAAAAAATCATAAGAATCTTATACATAAGTCAGAAAATTTAGTTAAAAATAGTGCTCATAGATGGCGCTGAGAGCGTTGAGACCTTCAAAAGAAACACTGTTAAAAATTTGAAACTTTTGCTGCATCGTCACTCCATCGCTTTTATAGAATATCCCTATTTTGACGAATGAGAATCCTGCATAATACATTGAAGTAATCGTTTTCTATATAAGGGGTGGAGTGACGATGCAGCAAAAGTTTCAAAATTTTAACAGTGTTTCTTTTGAAGGTGTTAATGTGTAATTATCAAAAAGGCTTAATGCTCTCAGCGCCATCTATGAGCGCTATTTTTAACTAAATTTTCTGATTTATATATAAGATCTTCGATTTTTTTAATAAACATACCACTGGTTTCATGTTTCTATCTATCACCGTTTCCGAGTTATAGATTTCTAAAGATAGGGGACCTTTGTGAAACACCCTGTACATATATATGTTACAGGCCAAACCCGATTTTAGGCCAAACTAGATTGGCCTAGGCCAAACTAGTCTATCCTAACGCCCATCGGATAAACTAGTTTTTCCTAGGCCAAACTAGTCTATCCGAATGCCCATCGGATAAACTAGTTTTTCCTAGGCCAAACTAGTCTATCCGAACGCCCATCGGATAAACTAGATTTTCCTAGGCCAAACTAGTTTGGCCGGACGGTCATTAGGATAAACTAGTTTAGCCTGCTATTCATTGGTTTGAATTAGTTTATCCAAGGCCGAACTAGATTGTCCTAGGCCAATTCAATTTGGCGTGTTTTTTTTTAATCTACAGACCTCCACGGCGCCAACTTTCTAGTTTTGATCTAATTTAGCCTAGGCCAATGCAGTTTGACACGATTTTAGCTCATAAACTATCAAAGTATGAGAGCTAATGTGCTCGCAGATTCTGTGTGCGTGTATGTAACCATGTACGTATGTACATAATGCGATAACTCCTGATAGAAATATCCAATTTGCTTCAAATTTTGACATAGGTTTATTCTGATAACAAACTTTCCTGATTAGTTTCAGGGGTTCTTTCGATAAGAATAAGGGAAGGGAACAAAAGACTAATCCGCACCCCCCCCTATATAGTAGATCTGTAATTTAAAGTATGTTGACAGGTTCTTTTTAAAAATGCATTCGCTAGTTATAGGCTATGATCGCTTAAGACAATAAATGCTCTTTACGAAAAATTATTTATTTGCAGTAAACTTCAAAATTTAAGGGTTTCATACAGAAAAGTTAGGGATGGTGCCTGAACGCATTTTTTAAGAAAACAGTCTTCACATGACTGAGTTCATGAAGCGAGAGGGAGGCAATTAATTCCTCACTGAAAAATTCACACATTGGCATCACCCAATTGGCGATATTAAGCATATGAAAAATGACTGATATCATCTCCGCAAAATTGTCTGTTACGCTTAAACAATAAAAGGATTTTGAATTTACTAGCAGGGCAACCAGAAAACAGCAGTCCTAAAAAATACGCCAAAAAGGAATCCGACTGCCAATTCGTACGTTAGGAGCATATTTTGGGAAAATGTTCTCAAAAGACATAACAACCATTATCTACATGAAAAGACTCTTATGCAACGAATAAGTTAGACTTAAAATTACGCAGAGAGGAAAATGAAATTTCACTGACCGCAAACACATTCGAACTTTATTCTTTTTTTATTTGTTTCCAGCAAGGGTGAAATACGCATCTTAATGAATTCTCTTTATCTGACAGCCGTTTTTCAGTAATAAAGCAGATGCTAGGTGTTTTTCTTTCTTTTCTTTTGAACGAAAAGTTATTGTGGGATCGAGAATAAGCGTTAAGATAAAATAGATATTAATTAAAGATTATTTTTAACTGTAATTTAGAAAAATGTAAAATTTAAGAATACTATATGTGATTCTACATCACATATATCACCCCTTTCACAGGCGAAAAAAAAATTATAAATGTACATGAAGGGAGAAAAATCAATTTTCATATGCTCTTACAAGTAATAATGTGTAAAATGCTCATGAAAACAAACCAAACCTTTACTAAATAAAGTAAACAGCGTCTGAACTTCTCTTTAAGTAGGCAACCATCCCAAATAAAAGTATATATATCATGATATAATATATTGGTACCATAAATTTTGTCATACAGATGACATCATATATTGTTTCTATTTAGAAACAGCTGCAGCTTCCTTAATAAAATTTGTGATCACTTTTTAAATTCGTCTTATTTAGACGATGACCTGTATCAGAAATGTGCAGATACAAAATAAAAATATATTAGGCCTAAGTAAACAGGTCACTTACCAGCTGGCTATAAGTTTCAAAATGTTTTCAATAATAAACCTTAAATATATATATTGATCAATATTATAATAAAATAAAATAAGATACTCGAGTAATATAAAGCAATAAAAGACATAATATAACACACAGATAAACAAAAATAATGTAAATAATTAAGAATCCAGAAATAATGCCCATAATAATGACCGAAAGTATGGGTTTTAAGCTTCTTTCTTTTTTTTTTTATCTCTCAACATGAATATTAAATAAATGTATATTCATGAGATAGATATAAGGTAAAGAAGACAATAAAAAAAACTGTAGAAAATCAGGATATAAAAAAAATACCTCAAACACTGTCATAAGCCATTTAATTCCATGTGACAACTGTATTCCCCTGTCTTAATATAAATATAGTTTAAATAAAACTGTTATTTAATAAGCATTTACATGTGTAAAAAAAAATTGAGTTATTCCATCATGTAATCTTTTAAATGTAAAAATGTATGAGAAAAATGAAATTTAAAGTGAATTGTGCAACAGGTAATACTGAAGAGGAAAATTGTGTGTGTGTGTGAACTCAGCCTCAATTAATATCTGCTAAAGAATTAACTGGTATAAACCAGGAGAAGGCTGCCTGTATGTCATAAGAAAAATGAAAACCTGTGCATTGCCTATAAGAAAATTCGTGAACAATAAATATATTCACGTGAAATGTCTTGGCCCAAAAGGAATGCGATTGATGAGGGAAAAAAAAGAAAGGCGAAATCCCACAAAATTGTTATCCACAGACCACAAGCTCATCCGCGAAGCATGCCGCAAAAGTAACATTGTAAAACCTTTGTAAAATAAAATACCATTGTAAATACCATTGCCACATGCTAAGCAACGCTCTCGCGATTGTGTAGAAAAACAAATTAGGATTTTTTTTTTTCTACCATAAGAAACAGACAGTATGTGTACAAGAACCCAAAAACACCTACCAATGAGTGACATTCAATTACGTAATTAATGAATTAACAATCATTAAACAACTCGATGAATAAGGGATAACTTGTCTCAATGAACTACATGTGTTATGTAAAAAGAAACTCTGGTTAAACTCTAAACCAGCTACAGTGAACTACGTGTTTTAACTATGAACTATGTGTGAAGTGTAAAAAAACTGTCGAATACTATGGTTAGCAAAAGGTTAAAAATTTAAGTGTTTAGGCATAAAATATTACCGGAATATCAAACGTGACAAATATGTACAATTAAAAACTGTAAAAGTATTTAACTTCCTCGATTTAAATACTCTTGATGTTTAAGGTATAGCTAAAAGTCATGCCAAAACAATTGTGATTATTGTAAAATAATAAAAATGCTTACAATATATTTGTGTGTACATGATGATCTAAACAAACTGCAGTAAGTGCATGTATTTCTAAAAGATTAAATGTGTGAAAATTTAAAGTGTCATTTAAAATAGAGGAAAGTACAAATGATGTAATGGTCATACCTGTTCTAGCATATATACTTTTAAAGATAAAAGTATATCTACCTAGTGACAAGAACCAAAATAATATTGTATCAGAAACATGTCCAATTTTAAAGATATATTATAATATTTTGGGAAGAATCATTTTGTGAAATGATATAATTAGCATCGAGTCACCATCCTCGTCCAATCAGTCAATTTTTTTCAGTAAAGAAAAATGTATGTGGAAAGGCATGTACATATTATAATTTATTTCCTATATTAAAATCCTTAAAGTATGTGCTGGCAGTTTCCTGAGTGTTGTATGGACTTTTAGAAAAAAATCATTAAAAAAAACTACTGTTTTATCTAAAAAAAATAAATAAAAAGAGGTTCCAAATTATATCTTAAAGATAATGTACATTAAAATGTGGTTTACTTTCTAAGAAGTAATGTGTTACATATTCTATGAACAAAGATGTGTATTTTCATTGAACTAATGTGTAAACAATCTATGAATAATAATAAAACTTCAACGAACTAAAGTGTACATCTCTATGAACTACAACGTTCGACATGACTGAACACATGTATAAAATCTCTATGAACTAATGTGAAAAACATCGATGAACTAACGTGTAAAATTCTATAAACAAACATGTAAATATTCTATGAACTAATGTGAAAAAACGATGAACTAATGTGTAAAATTTCTATAACTAAACGTGTAAATATTCCATGAACCAAAGTGAAAAAAAAAATCGATGAACTACTGTGTAGAATTTCTATAATTAATCATGTAAATATGCTATGAACTAAGTTGTTTATTCGGCGAACTAAAATGACCAGGAAAAAAGCGATTTTTTTGTTTTAGCAAAAATGAATGTAACAAGTTTCCCATGTACAACAAGAATGGAAAGTAAAGCGATGAACTAGTGTAACATCAATGAACAAAGAATGTGCGATGAACTCTTGTGTTTTTTCTATGAACAAAATTCTTATGTGTACCAGGAACTAATACATTATATGACAAAACAAAAAAAAACAAGTGTTTAAAATAATTGAAGATGTAAATAAAGTGTATTTATAACAATTTAAACCTCAAAAGAGGAAAAATGCCTGTTCCTAACAGTAAACCAACCAGCATGAATGAGTGTAAAAATTATGTAAAACAAAATAGTTTTTTTGTCTGCAGAGTAAAATAAAAGGAATGTGATCATAACACAGTATGTAGAAAAAATATTACAGAAGTACATAAAAATTATGACTGAATTCAACCAAGGCGAGTGTTATCTTTGAACCATAACCAAAAATAATTTTGTGAGAATGAAGTGTAAGTATGTATATGCATGTAAAGCCAGGTTGAATATGAAACCACAACAAATATGTACAAGAGTTGCAAGAAAAAGGAAATCTCTGTGAAATATATTCTAACGAATTAATTTGAAAACCGCGAGGTCGCGCGAGACTACTCTTCAGTAATGTCATGTCTAAACAAATAAAAAATTAAAAAATGCTCTGCACATAAAAAAAACGGTGAGAATTTAGCAAAGTGTCTAATAATAGTAAATTTAAAAAAAATGAATTAATGAATTTTGTAAATGAAGACAAACATTCTCTCCCTTTTTGTAGGTAAGTGGCCATCTTACCCCCAAAAGGAAAAGAAACCCTTCAGGAAAAAAACATTCTTGGCATTGTGCTACCTCTAGAAAATAACACAATGCAAGAAGAAATCTATCGAAAACAGTCACTAAATATTAGAAATAAAAATAAAAATATTAACTGAATTTTAAAAATACTGAGATTTCACATCTAAAAATGTGTGCTGGTATGCAACAACACGGCATACAATTGATTTAAAATGTATACTGGTACGTTATATGTTTTAACTGCATTAATGAAATAAATAAAATCTGTTATTATTAATAATAATAATGATGACTCGAGCAGGCATTAAAATGTTAAGAGGAAAGCTTGTGACAGGTTGAGATAATTTAACTAAAGTAAATATTATATTTTACACATAAGATCTCCAAATTTAAAAGCATATTATATTTGCGAAAATATTTTAAAATATAAATTATGCAATATCTAATTGCTGTCAATAATTTAAAGTTTAGTAAAAAAAACAAGTGAAAATTTACCATAAGCGAAAACAAATATAAGCTTCTCGCCTCATTCATTATATTTCTAAATTTGTCAACATGACAACACATAAAATATTTTATAATGGTATGTCGTGATATACCACTTAATGAACTTTATATTTTATGAACATTGAAAATAAGATATCTATACACAAATACGTAAAAGACACACCTATATAATAAAACAAATACACACATTGATTAATAAAAAAAAATAAAAATGTTGTTAGTACCATTTGTACCATTTTATATCAAATAAATGTCTAAGAAATACTATAATATTTCAAGAAAATTACCTAGATATATTTTATGAAATAACCTTTAAAATGAAAGTTCTTATTACTGACGAAGAATATTCTGCATGTAGTACGTTTATATATTATATGTTATAAAACAGTCGTCTTCTTTATGTATACAGAATAAAGAAACAAAATTCTTTAATATTTAGCTGCAAGGAATAGCTCTACATAAATAGATATAATCAATAGAAAATGCTCCTTTAAAGATATTGATTACATATATTCAATTATGCAATAAAGAAAATGATTAATACTTTTAAGCACAAATATAAAAATAATGTATTATCTGTAAATAATACTCTTTACAAACACAGTAAAACATAACTTACCGTTTGATTTTAAAATTATCAAAGCATAATAAAACATAATTCAAATGATACAATTTTATGTATCTCAAGATGAAGGCAGTGTCAAAAATATAGAGAGGTGCATACATCTTTATTCATTAAAAGTATTCATATCTATCTTTCATTTTACTTTTTTTTTAAACTTCCTAACATGCAAAAATAATAGTCTGAGACAAAAACATTCTGTCTTATTTACCTGAAAACATGAATATTTTAGATGCACCATTAACTTACCTTTAACTTCTTTTTTTTTTTTAATTATATTATAAAATCAGGTAACAAGATATATATAACTGTAAATTTATACATATGAACGTCAGATTGTGTAGTTCAAAAGCACTCGCATTGCACAGTAAATAAAAATGCAATCTTTATAGAAAATAAGTAAAATAAAAGAAAATTTTTTTTGGCACAATCATCCAAAAAAAAAATACGATTTATGAAGTCAATATTCTGAATTCTTTTTTTTTTTTTTTAAGATTGTCTTAATACTTTGAATGAAATTTCAGTAAGAGTGCACAGTTGATAGATACTTAGTTATATGAAAAATATCCTTTTATCCTGTTATCATATTTGGCGTCTTATTTCTGAAATAGCATTTGTAGAACTATGAAATATTTCGACGTAATCTAAGAAAACTTCTAACTATTATTATTCATAAAAATAAATATGAGCACGAGAAAACAATGCATAATAAACAATAATTGAAATAAAATCACTCATCATATTATTCTAAAATAATAACAAAAAAGTCATGTAATTAAAATAGAGATTGAGCATTAAAATCATAAAATATAAAATGCATATATTTTCTCGTACTCACACTTTATACCGCAGATGCTTATTTATTTTGTACACTTTCGTTCTCTCTTTCTTTTTTTTTCTTTTCTTTTTTTTCTTTTTTTTTTTTTTTTTTTTTAATTTTGAAGAAATGCAATATTTGGACGTTGACAATCACAGACACATCAAATCCAGCGCGAAAAGCACATCTGTGTATGCCGGTTAAATTGGAGCCCACACATGAAAATCCGTAGCACTGATCACACTGCAGCACTCGATCCATTTCTGAAGTAAATAAAAACTTCTGAAGTACACAAAGTAGAAATAAAATGCACTATATTGCCGAAAGCAAGGCTGCGAGTTTATCTGAAGCGAAATAGGAGTCACCAGTCTACCGCAGATTCTTAGGCCTACATCGGGAGGAGCAGGCGTTAACGAGCAGGAGTTCTTTACGCTGAGCCTCATGAAATTTTTTGATCAGAAAAATCAGCCGCATCCAACATCGGCGCCGGGAAAGAACTCCAATGCGATCCATCAGGGGAAAATCCGGCAGCGACAGTCCGCATTCTATAGGCACCGTAAACGATAGTCTATGAACTAAGAACACTCGTAGTATCTAATACTCTATATTCCGCAAACGTAATAGATAGTCATCTGTCGGGAAATAGGCTTTCAAAAATCTTGTTAACAGCCAATGAATAAGATAATGTCATACTACTCAGGTAGATAAATAGTCCAGATAATAGTCCAGATATAGTCCAGATAAGTGCTAATAAATAGTCCAGAAACTAAACTTTCAAGCAAATCGAAGCAGGCAACTAAAAGCAGGCACCATCCCTTGACGTTAAAAAAATTGCGAATGCCTGGTGTTAGGCACCATAAATTTATATATATGTAGATCTGTAATTTAAAGTATGTTGACAGGTTCTTTTTAAAAATGCATTCGCTAGTTATAGGCTATGATCGCTTAAGACAATAAATGCTCTTTACGAAAAATTATTTATTTGCAGTAAACTTCAAAATTTAAGGGTTTCATACAGAAAAGTTAGGGATGGTGCCTGAACGCATTTTTTAAGAAAACAGTCTTCACATGACTGAGTTCATGAAGCGAGAGGGAGGCAATTAATTCCTCACTGAAAAATTCACACATTGGCATCACCCAATTGGCGATATTAAGCATATGAAAAATGACTGATATCATCTCCGCAAAATTGTCTGTTACGCTTAAACAATAAAAGGATTTTGAATTTACTAGCAGGGCAACCAGAAAACAGCAGTCCTAAAAAATACGCCAAAAAGGAATCCGACTGCCAATTCGTACGTTAGGAGCATATTTTGGGAAAATGTTCTCAAAAGACATAACAACCATTATCTACATGAAAAGACTCTTATGCAACGAATAAGTTAGACTTAAAATTACGCAGAGAGGAAAATGAAATTTCACTGACCGCAAACACATTCGAACTTTATTCTTTTTTTATTTGTTTCCAGCAAGGGTGAAATACGCATCTTAATGAATTCTCTTTATCTGACAGCCGTTTTTCAGTAATAAAGCAGATGCTAGGTGTTTTTCTTTCTTTTCTTTTGAACGAAAAGTTATTGTGGGATCGAGAATAAGCGTTAAGATAAAATAGATATTAATTAAAGATTATTTTTAACTGTAATTTAGAAAAATGTAAAATTTAAGAATACTATATGTGATTCTACATCACACCCCCCCCCCCTCTTTAATTTAGTTAAGTCAGTTTTCCATGCAAAAATATCAGATTTTATTAAAATTTTAGGTGTAATATAATTTTGATAAGGTACATTTATGATTAGTTGTGGGTGTTCATTGTTTACATATAAAGAAAGGAGGAATGGGGGGGGGGGGTAACACTCTTAATTTATGTAAATAGGTTTTTCACGGATAATTTACCGATTTGTTTCAAATTTTGGATGTAGGTTTCTTCTGATAAGGAGTTTACTTAATTAATTTTTGGGGTTCTGAGTTTAAATATAAAGATACAGTGGATTATATTTTCAATCGGATAGAAACTTTTGGTTTTATGAAAAGATTATTTATTCGTAACAGATATTTGTTTTCACACACGCGATATTGTTCATATTAAAAAAGTAAATATCTGAATCCTTTTAAAAATAAGAAAAAGCTTAAATAAAGCACGATACTTGAAATTTAGGATGGGAGGGGGGATGTAAAGTAAGGGGATGCTAGATTTTATTTTTTTTTAAGCTCAGCGTTTTTTAAAGTTTTAGCTGCTAATTAAATATTACCATTTTTTGAAACTTTTAGAAACATAATAAAACACGATGTTAAATATTTAAGAAAAAAGATGCCGCGTTAAATACCACTATTTTCTATTAGTAATTTTTGTAAAAATGTTAAATTCTTGTTGGAATTGTTTGAAACTTTGTGATAGTTTATAACACATGATAAAAAATTGTAAAAAAAGTCCCATTACGAAAGGGAAAGGGTGGGGGGGGGGGCAAACAAAATCAGGAAATGTAACGGAAATTCTAGGTTGATCTATTTGAAACTTTAAGATAGTTTATGACACATGATATAAATTTATAAAAATATATTTCGCGTTTAATGCCACTAGTGATGAATAGTGATTTTTGCAAAAATCTTAAATTCTTGTTTTGAAGCACCACGACATCGAGTAGCATATCTACACATAGATTCTTTAACGGAGTTTTCTTAAGATACAGTTTTACTGGTAATAGAGTGCGCTCCCTGGTGATGGAATGTGGAACTAATACGAGAACCCTGGTGTTGTATTTTGGACCTAATACAACGCGATTTAGGTATGGACGAATGTTGAATCGAAGAGAAAGAAACATGATGATAAATATTTTAGAAAAAGGATTCCGCATCGAAATACCACTATTTTCTAATAGCAATTTTTGTAAAAATGTTAAATTCTTGCCGGGACGTTTTGAAAAATCCGTAACAACGTCTTTCAAATTCTAATTCAATCTGAAATTTAATGAAAATCTGTGTATTAGTACTATTTGAGACAGAATTATCGCAGAAATCATAAAAAAAACTGGATAGCAGCGCTACCTATTGAGCCATTTACTCTAAAAACAAAAGAATATTAATTTATATCAGGGACTAACTGAATTTGAAGTTTGATTAAAATCCGTGCATTTCTTTTTGAGATAGAACTATTGCGATAATCATGAATAATGCCACATAGCAGCGTAACCTGTTGCACGATTTACTCCAAAAACTAAAATTACTTTTGTACTTTTTTACATCAAGGACTAACATAATCTGGAGTTTGATGAAAATTCATGCATTAGATCCTGAGATAGAGCTATTGCAATAATCACGAATAATACCGTATAGCGGCGCCACCTTTCAAGAGATTTACTCCAAAAACTACAGAATACTAATTTATATCAGCGACTTACAGAATCTAAAGTTTGATGAAAATTCGTGCATTAATTCTTGCGACAGAGCTATTTCAGGAATCGGGAAAATTGAGCACAACAGCGCCACCTATTGAACAATTAACATGAAAACGTAAAAAGAATTAGTTCATATCACAGATTTACTGATTCCGGAAGTTTGATTAAAATTCGTAAATTAGTTATTGAAATAGTGTTGATGCAAATCAGTAAAAATGCACTTTAGAAGCGCTATCTGTTGAACTATTTACATGAAAAAGTAATCAGCATCGATTTATATCAGGGACTATCTGAATATAAATTTTTATTAAATTCCGTTCATTAGTTCTTGAGATACAGCTATTGTGAAAAATGTAGCATATCATAGCCATGCCAACTCATGTCATGGACGAGCTGAATCTAAAGTTTGATTGAAATTTGATGGTATTAGTTATTAAGATAAAGCTGATGCGTAAATCGTAAAAAAATGCAAAACAGCAGCGCCACCTGATGAGCGATTTACACCAAAAACTAATCAGCATCAATTTAGATCAGAGACTACCTGAATATAAATTTTTATTAAATTTCGTTCATTAGTTCTTCAGCTGCGTCCCCACAGCCTGCGGTAGCGTATAGCAGGTGTGCTGCACGCGTACTGCCGAATGCCCTTTTCCTTTTCGAACGAACTTCGAAGCGAACAAAAGTTAAATCGTAGCAAGCGCGCTGAGCACGCACCGCCGAATGTAACCCTCCTTTTCGAAAGAACCTCGAAGCGAACGAAATTCGAACTATATCCCCGCTGTCCACGCCAGTCCGATAGCGGGCGAAGCCAGCAAGTTTTAACTAAGCCACGTTATATTAGTTCCTAATTCCACACCAGGGAGCGTACTCTATTATTAACAAAACTGTATCTGAATGAAACTCCGTTAAACAACCTATTAGTAGATATGTTACTTGAGGTCGCGGTGCTTCATAGAATTTCCGTTATATTTCCTGATTTTGTTCGGAACCACATCCTCTTTCACGCTGAAATGTAACTTTTTTTAAAAAATTTATATCATATGCCATAAACTATCAGAAAGTTTCAAAAAGTTCCAGCAAGAATATAACATTTTTACAAAAATTACTATTAGAAAATAGTGGTATTTCGATGCAGAATCCTTTTTCTTAAATATTTATCAGCATGTTTTTTTTCTCTTCGAGGTTCGTCCGCTTCAGCATACGTCCGTTTCAAGATTTTATATAAAAGAAGGGGTCCGATAGCGGGCGAAGCCGGCTGGTATGAACTCGATCGCGTCCAAATTCCAACACCAGAGTGTCGCTATTAGTTACACATTAGTCCGTTATATTAGTCGCGTTATATTAGTCCTACATACGTACGTACATAAGTATGTACATACGTACGTACATACGTACATACATACGTACATGGTTACATACACACACAGAGAATCTGAGAGCACATTAGCTCTCAGGCTTTGATAGTCTGTGAGCTAAAATCGCGTCAAATTGCATCGGTCCGGGCTAAATTAGATCAAAGCTAGAAAGTTGGCGCCGTGGCGGTCTTTAGATTCAATAATATCACGCCAAATTGAATTGGCCTAGGACAATCTAGTTCGGACTAGGATAAACTAGTTCAAACCAATGAATAGCAGGCTAAACTAGTTCATCCTAATGACCGGTCGGCCAAACTAGTTTGGCCTAGGAAAATCTAGTTTATCCGATGGGCGTTCGGATAGACTAGTTTGGCCTAGGAAAAACTAGTTTATCCGATGGGCGTTCGGATAGACTAGTTTGGCCTAGGAAAAACTAGTTTATCCGATGGGCGTTAGGATAGACTAGTTTGGCCTAGGAAAAACTAGTTTATCCGATGGGCGTTTGGATAGACTAGTTTGGACTAGGCCAATCTAGTTTGGCCTAAAATCGGGTTTGGCCTGTAACATATATATATATATATATATATGTTGCCTTAATTCTTGCATAAAACAAACTGTATTCTTTATACTTTTATGATTTCCGTGAAATTTAATATGATAATATAAAATACACACATCAAGTAATAAAATGCGCTACTGTTCAAGATATATTATATTGTTGTTGGGAAAGAATATCTACACTACGCATTACTTTTTGCAGTCCAATATTTTTAAAATACACTATTTTAATACACTATTTTATACACTAAAATTAAACATGAAAAACAAAATTCAGAACAGAAATATATAATGTTTATTTAAAATTTTGCACAAATAAGCCAGATTATTTGTAGGATAATAAGCTTTAAATCTTTCATTTACTTCAAAGGTACTTGGCAGATTAATCTTTTTGTAAAAAGCGTGCGTAATTCTTTGTTTCGAAAATTTTCTTAATATTTTTTTTCTGTTATTATTCACATAAAAAAATAAATAATGAAGGGAAAACCACGCGAATTTCAAGAAAAAAAAAAACTATCTGTTGAAAAGTAAGTCCGTTGAAATATTTATAAAATTTTAAATGCTAAATATTCTTAAAAAAAATTATGGAACGAAATGCTATTTTTTTTTTTAAATCAACACAAAACAAAACTGAGCTTCTTAGAAATTATTGTAATATTCCAGATCTACACTGAAAAAAAAAAAAAAAAATCTGTAATCCTACTGATGTAAAGTTGCCGAAATCTGTATGATTACAAACATTTTATCTGTGCATTGTACAAGATAAAATGTAAATCTACAAAACTAATTTTTATAACATTACAGAAATCTGTATCTTTACAAACGAGTCTACTAAAATTACAGTTATCTTACTAAAATTTTATCGTAACCTGGGTTGCAGTTACATGAAAAATTCTTGGAATCCCAGTTTCCTGAAAAAATCTTAGTAACCTTACAGATTTTTTGATTTTCAGGGCAAATCTGTATCTGTTACATGAATTTTTGCTGTTGCCATTACATAAAAAGTTCTAGGAATTCCAGTTTCCTAGATAATTTTTAGTAACTTTACAGGTTTTTTTTTTACAGTGTACGATTCCCCAAACAAGTCTACGCCCATGGTTTTTCAATTTCAATGATTTACACTCAAAAAGCAGTTACATTCTTACCGTATCCCCACAGATATTCGCATTGACTGTCGGGAGTTGGACAATCTCCGTGAAAACAGAAACCTTCCCCTTTATTACAAGGACTAGCATTCTTTTTGTACAGATCAGTGGGACACTATAGGAAAGAATTAAATAATGTCAAACTATAATAAAATACATAATTAAAGTTATATTTATGAATTAATTTCAAAATTATTTAATCTATTTCAGTCTACAGTTTTTTTTTTTTTTTTTTTTTTTTTAAAGATGTGTAAAATTTTAGCTATTATAATTTAATTTTACAAAGTTACTAAATAAGAAATAATTAACATTATATTGTCTCTCTATAAAAAGTGTTTTGTAATCTTGCAATTTTTAAGAGGGTCTGGTACACATTTTAAGATAATTTTTATTTATTGAGTTAAAATTTTAAAACTTTTTATCAAATTAAATATATTTTAGTAAATAAAATCGCATGAAAAAAATTCGAGTATTTTTTAATTTTAAAAATTTAAAATTTAAAAATTATTAAAAAAGTGAGGTAATTTAAAATCCTTATAACTCGAAATATTATTTGGGGAATTTTATTTTTTTAAATTAAAAAAATATATATAAATTTCAATTTTGATTTAGCACTTTAAGAAATATTAATTTAAACAAAAATTTAAAAACAAGTAATAATAAAAAATCACATTTTTAAAAGAAAAATTTTTAAATTTATTAATTCAAATCTAAAGAAAGCAATTTAGACAGATTCCAAGTTTGAACCATTCATCTTTAACGGTTTTTGATTTATAACAATTTAGATAAGAGAAATGAGAAACAAACTTATAAAATGAAAAAAAAAAAAAAAAAAACCGCATTTGATAAGAAGTCGTTTGCATGACAACCATTGCGTAAAAAGTAGTTTTTGACAATAAACCAGAGAAAAACAAAATTTCGGTCTCAATTAAGATAGAAATATAATTTAAACTTCATCTAAGCAGAAAAATCAGAGAAACTTTTAATACATTATTGTTTTTTGAGAATATTTGAAGATTTTTGTACCCCGAATTCCCTTGAATTAAGTGATACATGAAAATTATGAAAAATGCTTTCAGAAGATAATGATACAGAGCGTAATTATTACCTCGAACCATTTTTGGCTAAGTAGCTTTAAAAATTTATAGAGGAATACAAACAAAAACAAAAAATATATTAAAAACTTAATAATTAGTTTTAATAATTGACTAAAAATTAACACTCAAAATCAAGCAACATGTTTTAAATATAAAAAAGCACATTTCAGGATATAACAACACACCTCTTAAGAGAAAACTCAATTATTCAGAAGAAATTACGAAGAGATATTTTTAGTGAAAATTATTTCAAGCAAGTATTTTATGTAAAAACTAAAACAGTGGAATTATTTCTATCATGGTGCTTATCACATTAAAAGCCCACGTAACAAATTTATAATAAAAAAACTTTGATTCATCCTTGTCTAACAGTAAAATAAATAACTTTATGGCTAATTTAGTTTAAATAACTTTATGGCTAGTCTATGATTTTTTGTAATTATTTTTATTCATAGACATTTATCCTTTGTATAAAAAATCCTTTTAAAATATTAAGTTTGAAATATAAATGCAATTCTTGAGGTCACAATGTTTTATAGAATGTTTTCTAATTTAATGACCTCATATTTCTGTATTTTTATAGTAGGAAATACAGGGTGTTTAACAAAGGACCCCTAAATTAAAAAATGTATAACTCGGAAACGGTGATAGATAGAAACATGAAACCAGTGGTGTGTTTATTTTAAAAAATCGTAAGAATTTTATACATAAATCAGAAAATTTAGTTAAAAATAGCGCTCATAGATGGCGCTGAGAGCATTAAGACCTTTTAAAGAGACACTGTTACAAATTTGAAACTTTTGTTGCATCGTCTCTCCATTGCTTTTATAGAATATCTCTATTTTGACCAATGAGAATCCTCCTTAATACACTGAAGTAATTGTTTTTTAAGTAAGTGGTGGAGTGACGATGCAGCAAAAGTTTCAAATTTTTAACAGTGTCTCTTTAGAAGGTCTTAACGCTTTAACGCCATCTAAGAGCGCTTTATTTAACTAAACTTTCTGATTTATGTATAAGATTCTTACGATTTTTCACACCACTGGTTTCATGTTTCTATCTATCACCATTTCCGAGTTATAGATTTTTAAAGTTAGGGGTCCTCTGTGAAACACCCTGTATCATTCAGTGTTTTTTTATTTTTTAAAAAATATACAGACATATTTTTTAATTTAATGACCGTAAAATTTAGATTAATATGATATGATTTAAACACAAAAATGATAATTACTATTACTATTAATGATAACATTTTTTAACAATTTCGACCACTGTATAAATTCCCACAGATCTAGGTTTAGCAAAGATCAGTATTACATCGAAAATGTATTGTTTTTTTCATGTTATTTTTTTTAAATATAGTTAATAGTGAAAACAAATGCTGTTTACATTTAAGATTGAAATTTGTTGACTCTACAATTGACATTAAAATTTTTGCAAGTATTTTCTTAAAATTATACTTCTTAGTCTGTAATTTGTTAAAAAAATATTACGCTTCTGTGACATCTTTCATAAAAGTACAGAATTTTTTATTGTTTAAAATCAAACATACGCATCTTGTGTATAGTTTAGAAAATAAAGTGCATCGCAAACATACCTGCCCACTTCTTCCGTCACAAAACTCAGGTATATCACATTCTGTCAATGCAGGACGGCACAAATGACCGGAAGGTCGTAACTGAAACAAAAAGATAAAAGGTACAAAACTTATAATTATCGAACAAATGTTAAGAAATTTATTAAGGGGTCTTAGGAGTTTTATTTTTTACCTGGTAGGCAATTTAGCAATATGACATATTTGATTTTTTTTTCTCAGTTCCTATTAGACATAAATGGAGAAAATTTTTAAGATAGACATCTTGATATCTTTTCTATTTAAAATATATTTTTTAATATTTTACATTAAAATTTTATTTTATTTTATTAAAGTTTAGTTTTTATAAAAATTTAACGTTGTTTCTTGACTTGCATTCATTGCAAGATTGAAGCAAAACAACTGGTTTAGACACCTCTACAAATATGGATAATTGTGTAAAACTAATGTATCTTGAACTTATACTTCATTTAAAAGCAATTTATAAATTTTAAAAATTAAATTTAAATTGTAAAATTTGGAAAAAATAATTTTTTATTGAAAAATTGCTTTTTTAAAATAATCAATGCAATTATATTACTAAGTTTTAAGTATAAGTTAGTCTTTAACTTAAAATGAAAATATTTAATAAGTTTCATGCAAATTGTTTTAATAGTTTTTGATCAATGTTGCTCCCAGTCGATGCAAATCAAAACACAGTTTTAACTTTTGTATCAAAATCAAACAAAAAAATTCAATGTAGAATATTAAAAATATATAAATAAATAGAAGAGATAGTAACTTGTCTATATTAAAAATTTTATGCATTTATGTTTCATAGGGGCTGAGAAAAAAATTAATGTAATATGTTTCTAAATTGTTCCAACAGGTAAAAAGTAAGACTTTTGATGACCCTTAAAACACCATCAAAGAGAAGATAAAAAAACTAAAACAGTTTTCAGTTTCAACGTAACTCTTTGAAGAAACATAACATACATTTTTATGTCAACACACATCATGTATCAGTTTTTGTATAATAAATTCGTTCGTAAGTATTTTTTTCTTTGTAGTAAATATCGGTTACTTATTTTTGATAAATTAAAAAATATGGATAAAGAGGCTGGATTTCATTGCTTATTTATTAAAATTTACTGAGCAAAGAGTGATCTACTGCGCTTTAAAATCTTTTCGCGATTTCAAGAACAATATTTAATTAAAACTTTTTATTTAAGGAAAGCGAAGGTGCGTTTTAAATGCAATCTTGTTAGAATTTTTATATTCGGGTTGCTTTAATTTTTCTACAGCCGTGAATGACTCTTGAGAATAACTCCATTGTCACATCACGACTCACGAATGATTGTTTACTCTTTACTGTTGACATTTGTTTTCGATCTTATAAAGTGTTTTCTTTTAAGTATTAGCTAAAAAATTGAAGTTTTACATTTTTATAATTTTTTTTTAAATGCAATGGGCGAAAGGGAAAGTCCCATTGCAAGAAGACGACGATTGAATAAAAATGGCCAGAATATTCTTTTAAAATTTATGTATTTATCATTTGTTCATAACAATCCTCCATCCCCCCATCCACCAGATAGTTTTATTTATAGTTTTAAATGCAGATTTCTGTTGATTTTTTTTCTTTTTTAGATTTTTTCCCCCATGTTTAATCATTGTATTTTTCAAAAATTTTTAAGCCTAAAGTGGCTATGATTCACCACAGTTGTTATAATTTTTTATCATGCTTTTAAAAATGCAAACAGGTCATTTTGATGTGCTATCTTCTAGTATTGGAATAAAAATGTAATGACACGTAACTTGCATTGCATGAAACGTGATAACATCACAGATAATTCTTGAAAAACATGATGTTCACGCAATTGATGATACTCTATGAACTGATAATCACAGTCCAAAATGTTGAGGATAAAATGCATACTTCTGGCGCTTAGAATGGAAATTTCTACCATTATTTTGGTATTATCATATGTACAACAAAATTGAAAAAAATCTTTTAAAATTTTATTCTAACATACTTCAGTTTTCTGAAAGTTACTACCGCCAACCAAAGTTGAGTTAAGATATAACACCCTGTATTTTTGATTAAATGGGTTGTTTCATATCCCGTTTACCATGGTAATTTTTCATCCTCTTGATATTTACTGATGTCTTTGAATTTGTCGGTCGAATTCGGCAACACACTATACAGTGAAAACAAAAAATCATTTATCCAGTAGTTGGGACATACAAACAATAGATTCTAGTAAGTTAAGTTGGAAGTTACTTATAACTCGACGTAATATTTTGTAATGCCTTAAAAATGCTTTTTGATGCGTATAATGGAAATACATTAGTCGTACGAACTTTCAGGTTGTTCTCAACTGCTCTGCTCAACGAAGCGCAAAACATTTTGACACATTTACAAATTCTTTTTACGGAACGATATAACATTGGAAAGCCTGACTATAGAAGCGAATTGAAATTTATCTGAATTTTCCACGTTTTTATGAATAAATTACCTATTGACCGGTTTCGATCACGTGACAAACAAGTTTATCATTCCGTTTGAGTGATTCTTCTTCTTTAGCGCGGAAAACGCCCACTTAGTCGCTATTTTTAAAAAAAAAATTCTGTAAAAAAAAAAAAAAAAAAAGGAAAGTGAGTGTGGTTAGGTAGTTTATGAACTACAACACTTGCATTTCATGCATTTCTGAACTAAAATAAAACTTATGTCATAAAGTAACCTTTTTGATTTAAGAACAGCCTTAATGGAGAATTTTCGCATATTTCTGTCAGTAAGTTACTTACTTTACAATTCTCACAGCAGGGACCTGTCGAGCATTCTGCTTCTACTCTAAGCTTGCAGGTGATAGGATCACAGCAGGGGTCACTCTGCAGGCACTCCTGTTTGAATATTAAGTATTAAATACCATCGACATGTTCAAAAATAAGTTAACAACAATAATCTTTGCTTAAATGAATTACTGGATGATTGAAATAACTATATTTCGAAAACTAAATCATCGAGAAATAAAATGATAGACCATAGTTCTTAAAGATTGAAGTAAAAATTCTTAAAATACAAATGCAAGAAATATTTATGCATATTCTAAATTTCCAGACATTTATTCATCGTGTTTTGAACAAATATTAATTAAACATTGAGAACAAATGTGGAAAACAAATTTGAAATATAAGTGGCAGATGACCATCCAAAGAACAATCTTAAAGTTAAAATCGCAAAGATTAACATAGTTCATACAATTAATCATGAAAAACACAAAGAAAATTGTAAATTTCCAATTGTATCACAGAAAATGAGGAAATAAATCGAAATTAAAAAAATTGAAGTATACATAACTCTACAAAAATATTCAACCACTAAATTTAATAAATATTAAAATTTTACTTTCTTTATGACTGAAAAACACAATGGCCAGTCGCAATAAATTAAATCGTTGAACTATCTTCAAACGTAGTTTATGCTTCAATCTATAACCAAGTTTTGAAAGTATTTAGACTGGCCACCTCACCTTTATTTTCATCTATCATAGTGTTACCCTATCATGAGATTTTTTTTCTTGCAGTGCATTATACGTTTTAGAAAACTGGTGTTTATGATATGTAACTTAATTTCAAGTCAAAGAATTTACAACAGACCTAATTGAAAATTCAACTGGATTTTCTTCGACGTTTGCTTTCTGAAGAATTTCGATAAGTCGATCCCGCTAGTAGATGTGTGTTAAAACATGCAACAAGATAATTTCATAAGTGATCTACTGCATTTGTAGATATGCTGGATTATTTAACACAATACTGTCAGGATTTAATCAGTATACAAAGTTATTTCAAACAAAGTGAGACATGTCTCATAATTTGCACACAGTTACTTTTAAAATTCTTACGGAATTTGTAACCGTGAACTGAACAATTAACATAAAATAATAATAATAATAATAATAATAATAATAATAATAATGGGGTCGATTCTGTTATCTGAAAGGCGTTAAGGGATGCAAGAAAAAAAATAATTTAATGAAGAATCGAGAATTTTGCTTGTAGTTGTGCGAAATTATTTATCACAAACATTTGACATTATATAAAATTATTCGAACAAAACGAGAAATATATCACAGTTTGAGTGCAGTTATTTTTAAATCTTTTTTAAAATTTATGATAAACAAACCTCTTACTATTATAGGTGTTATTTTTATTTTTTTTAAAGATAGAAGTTTGATCTTTAGTTCTTAAAGTACAAAAATTGCTCATTTGACATTTTTTCTCTAATCAGTATGTTACACTAAATAAAATAGAGGTTATTATCCAACATATACTTTATTCATAAGTTTAAAAATGGAGTAAAAGTAAAAAACACATGAATAAAATAAAATAAAATGCACGTAGTATATGTTTAAAAAAAGATTCTATATGTTCTAATCTTATTTGAATGATGAAAAAAGATTTTGATGGTACACAACATTCAAGTGGTTGCATAAATTCTACTGTTTTGTTTAATTAATGAGTAAAAAAATTGATAAAGTTCTGTGTACAGTTTTTCCCGGAGTTTTTTCGCGATCTCAAGAGACGGGGTATGTATTATATCTCACCTAAGTTTAATTAAAATTTGCAACAGAAACTTTTAATTAAATTTTATTTTGTAATTTTTTGGGAAAAAAGAGTTATAAAATGATTTTTCTTATTTTCAAATAATTTATCTTTCAAAATTAAAAATCCATTCTTTAATAAAAAAAACTGACTGAAAGTTGAAAATCAATTTTGCAGTTGTAATAAGTCTTATAAAGTCTTATTATAGTTAAAAAATTGATTTTTCTTATTTTCAAATAATTTTTTTCTATATTTCCGATTGGAATTCACTGTTACACAAACACAACTGCTTGCCTCTCAAAGGGTTAAAGGACTTATTTCATTTATCGATTTCAACAAAATAAAATTATTTCTAAACTACACATTTCCTGTAACATAATTATTCGCATATTAACCCTTTATCTACCGAATTATTTATCAAGAAATTTCTTCATCTCAATAATTATCTTCTTTAATATCTGAAGATATACTGGAATTTCTAAATAACAATAATGTGAAATTTAGACATGTTTTTTCCTTAAACTGATTAAATATATCGGTAGTTATAATTTTTTTTTGTAAAATATGTGCAGAAATAATCGGATTAAATAATCAAAAATACTCTTATGGAAATATCGCTATTGTTATAAAAGCAGTGTATTTAAATGTATTATGATATTCTCTATAAACAAAAAGACTTTTGCATTTGAAAATGTTTCATAGATTTTTTTTTATAAGAAAAGCTCTACCTATGTAATGCATTAAATTCACCACTTTTTGTAAATATTGAGCTTTGACTGTTTCTCTACCCTTTCTAAATTTGATCAAGCAACACATTTTGTGTGGAAATAAAACTAAACTTTTATTAATAGGCTCAGCAAATAAATTTTACATTAAATTTTCTTCAATGGTAATTTATACCGTCGTCGGTGCATAAAGGCTTAATGGAAATTCGTCTAAAGAATCAGGAAATATTTAACGACAGTGTTTCATTTTTATTGTAGAAATTGGGTCATAATTTTGAAAGGACTGTGATGTTTTCATATTTTTTTAACATTCCTTTTTTCTATTTATTTGAATAACATATTGCGTCATTAGAGTTGGTTTTTAAATGATTTTGAAATTTCAGCTGCTTCTTCCAGTTTGAAAATAATTTTAGAGAATGCAACATGTATGTTGTTCTGCAGATTTGTGTTTTCGGAAAATTCTACTCCTGCAGATGGTTTTGACGATAAATTCGGAATTTTGAATTTCATTTTATTTTTCAATCCTTTTCATCTGTGAATCTTTTTATTTTTTTCACCATCTTTAAAATTAAGAATAAAGTATACTTTGTATAGACATATCTATTTCGTTTAGTATTCGAATTTACAATGTACTTAACTATTAGTATGTTATGGTGCAATATGTCAAAAATTC